>MU551654.1:1256290-1381952 GCA_024362625.1 Silurus asotus
CACACACCCCAATATACATATGGCTGAGGCAGGTGTCCCAATACATTTGCCATATATGGCAGGAAATCCAGCAACAGCAGAGAAACATAAACTTTAATCATAATTTATAATAATAATAATGATAATAATAAAAACTACCACCCTGTAACTGTCTTATTTCATTATCCCTTTTTTTCTTTAGCTTTTTTTCCTCTCTTTCTCTCACAAATCCTTTTCTCATACCACATGCACTCTCAGAATAAGAATCGATCAACCAACAACTTCGACATCTGACCTTAGGTTTAGGATCCCCGATGACCTTGCAGCTGAAAGTGACAGGCATGCCCTCGAACACTTTGAAGTGTCTGAGTTTTTGGTCGAAGTACGGTGCCACACAGTTTTCCAGAGGGTCGTCGCCATGCTGGACATCATCGTCGCTCTCTTCCACCGGGGAGCGCTCCAACCGGAACTCGATCTCGCTGATCAGCCGCTGCTCGAAGCTCGAAACCTTGTACTCCTGAGACCGAGAAGAGAAAAGGCGGGAACAATCGGTTAGAAGAAAAAAGATCTGCTGGGCACTAGAGTTTAACAAGCGAAATAGGTGTGAGGTTACAAAGTACAAAAGTGTGACAACCAGAAAATGTGTGATGAAATGTGGATTGAAGTGCGTGCTCACACTCACACACACACACATTTTGTAGTATCTATCATCCATCCATACTTTCTCAGATACACAGTGTACAGTTGTGCACACAGATGTATTAAACATTAAGTGAACATTAGGTCTAAATAATATAAGGATCATTCCAGGAAGAGAAAACCGTGTTGATCTTTTATAGAGTATCAAAGCTGAACCCACACACATGCTCTGATTCTTTCTTTCAGCCCGACTGCAGTCATTAAGATTCCCCAGATCATATCGCAAACACAAAAGATTGCAGAAGGTAATAATAAAGAGGGTTGGATCATAGACAGCTCAGACCATCAGCTTTGATTGGTGAGACAAAAACAAACAAAAACATGTGAACACAGCCAACATACTTTCAAACCAAAGCAAAATGTAAAGTGAAGGAGAGAAAGACTGAAAGTAGAGCAAAGTAGGTTTGGGCAACCTTTAGAGGGACAAACTCTGAATCAGTCGAGCTGCTTTCCTGTAGAAAGATCAGAGAACAGGCAGTAGCTTTGTGAGGACTTCACATCCTGTGCTCAGATTGTATAATATACTGTTGGAATGGGTGTATTATAAAGGTGCATTATGCATGCTTGTGTGTATTAGAGCAGCAGTCCCCAACCTTTTTTGCACCATGGACCGGTTTAATGTCAGACAATATTTTCACGGACCGGCCTTTAAGGTGTGGCGGATAAATACAACAAAATAAAAATAATACAATACATAAAAACTGGTATTTTCTAAATAGAATAATAAACATGAACCCACTGTGTTATATTTTGTTCATTTTGCTTGCTTGTTGGTTTTAATTTAGCGGTAATGTATTATGTGTTAGCGGCCGGAGCAGCTCCTTTATGAAGGTAGTGGATGGAGGTAAGACATGTGACCGAGGCATCAGAGTGAGTCATAGACAGATGTGGCAGCGTATCTGGTAATTTTCCAAAATAAAACATTGTTAAGAACCAGATGATAAATAAAACGGAAATAATGTAAGTTATGTATTCTTTCTGTGCGGCCCGGTACCAATTGACCAATGGAATGGTGCTGGTCTGTGGCCTAGGGGTTGGGGACCACTGTATTAGATGGCCTGGGAACAAATATGCTAAATACATTACCTGACAAAGTAGCCATGCATATGATTAAACATGCAATAATCAGATTTCCCAGTTGGTTGATTATTATTACATATTACGAGTCATGTGACTTTACCCGGACAACATTTCCGCATCACATGGATAGAGAACTTTTAACACGCCCACCCCAATCCCACCTCCTATAATAAACATGAACACGTTCTGGGCCAGAAAATGAATAAACAGAAACCGTATAGGAAGAATGCCATTACTGTATTTTTTATAGGAAAGAAATGTTTTGTGGCACAACAATACACTTCACCTTTAATCAGGGAATAATTTTACCATTACAAGACATTACTCATAAGCATACACTCCTTTGCTCATAATATTTCTTACTCTCCAGTGTTTGTAAAGTTTGAAATGATTTATATTCATGCTCTTGGTATCACCCAGATGAGGACGGGTTCCCCTTAAGAGTCTGGCTCCTCTCAAGGTTTCTTCCTCATACCATCTAAGGGAGTTTTTCCTTACCGCGGTGTCCCGGGCTTGTTTATCGGTGATAAATACGGCAATTTAAATAAAAGTAAACTCTGTTCTATGATTCTTAGAAGTCCATTGTTAAATGCCCTATACAATTGCAATTGAATTGAATGTATTGTTCCCTCAAAAATAAACAAACGTATAGACACTGAGGTCTTCACGTGTGTCTTTGTGTATGTAAGTGGAAATATAGGATATGATTGAGTGTGTGTACCTGTGTAACAGCCTCCTCCTCTGTTTGCTGTGTGCTAAACACTGTGGCTGCGTTGTCAGCCCCCAGGAGCCTGCGAGCCATCTTCTCTTCATAGGTTAACTTCTGAAAGCAAACACGATTACTCGATGAGAGCCGTGATTAGTGTGTCTGAGACACAAACATGCAATCTTGTCGTTTAGAAGGGTTTCCTACAGAACATTAGAGATCAGTGCTGGTTAAATTGTTAAATTCGGGTGCTAAACATTATGTGGAATGGACCCTACATTTGTAATACAGAGAAACTTCTGTTGGTCTTAACTATTTGGTTGTTTTCTTTGTGAAAAAAATACATCCGATCCACAATCAGATTACGAATGCGGTTTCCAAATTTAGTTCAATGTTTTTCCTCCTGAATCATTTAGATTTATCTCTTAGATGAATCAGTATGCAGACTCATACGTAGCTAGAGCTTGAACCTCCCTGACCAAAAAAAGAATTGAATAAAACGCCTCCTCAGCAGAATTCCTGCTCAGAGTTTCAGTGTGGTCTGGACTCAAAATTCGGCTGAATTGACGTCAAAACAACATGTTTGCTTACAGCATCAACAGTAGTGGTTCTTCTTACGGTGAGATAACTCGTACTGTAAATATAATTATTTGCTTTGCTAAATCTCTATGACTAAAGTGTTTGCTAATAAAATATCACCGTTTTATATACATATTTATTTAAGTACATGTAAGTACATCTCAAGTCAAGACTTTTTCAACTACTGTTTGTGATAATCCTGCACACGGTACAGATGCAAACAAGTTTTTCAGTATTATTTCTTTCTGTCACCTCTGTTAAGGTTAAAATGCGGTCCAGAGATTACCAATTGATTTAACAGCAAGCCATATTCACAGCCACATACACACCTGCTGGCCGTTGCTGACACGTTCCTCTTTAAAACGCAGCTTCCTCTCCAGGTCCTGAATGACGGCATCTTTTGTGTCCTGGATCTCGGAGTCGCTTACGATCCGTGGTGTGCCGCGAGTCTTGCGAGGGAACCCTCTGTTTGACAGCGATACAGGACGAAGAAAAAAAAAAAAATACATATGAACAGGTATTATAATATACTAATATAATAATTATTTTATTTTATATAGCAAGTTTAAAAGTTATATCTCAAAGCGCATAAGAACAGGAAATAAAAATAAAATTTTAAAGATGCAGCATAGATACATCACCAACAATTTTAAGAGCCATTCAAACCATTTAAAGATTCAGCCGGTCTAATCTCAATGAAAGAGAATAGATAGAACAACCTGATCACCCGTAGAGCGTAAACGTGTAGGACGGATGACTAAAAGACCAGAATCAGAGGAGTGGAGATCATGCCTTGGAGTTTAGACAAGTAATACATAATAAGGTGCCACACCAGGTAGGGCCTCATAAGTCAGCTATGTTCATGCACTCCCAAGTTACCAGTTAGTGGTTTGGTTATCTAATGTATCTTAATATTATACCATATGCAATATTTTAGTTACACTCTCCATATTAGAAAAGCTGAATGGATTTCGACTGCATGCATTCCTGTAGGAGAGAAATTATATTTCATTGTCGGTGTCACCAATTTTAATCCAGCTGGCTGTTTTCAAAATGCATCCATCATGCAGAAAAGCTCTTCAGACTGCCCTAGTGTCATAGACATGTGAGATTTCATAAGGAGATGTAAAAACGTGAAAAGCTTCCTGTCTGGAGCGAGACAATCTTTGCAAACATCTGTTCTCCTTTAAAAAAAAAAATAAAAATCTCTTCCAGCTCTCACAGGAATCATAGCTCAAACTTAGGAGACAAGGTTGAGAATAAGAGTTACTGGCCCCGCCCCCTGCCTGCTGGCCAGGTGGGAAATCACATCAGTGGATCGCTGGCTAAATATTGGCATGTCTATTATATGTGCTTCTTTACAAAAAAACACGTACAAAGACTTGCAGAAAATACACTTGCTGAAATTCAATCATCCTCTTTTGGATTTTCAAACCCCAGAGATCAGGCCAAGTGTGTGAGAGAAGAGAAACAAGTAAGAGATGGAGATACGATAAAAGGCAATTGAAGGAACACCGTAAAAGGAACTTTATTTTTTTTGTGCAGTTTATGGTTTTGGTATGCTTTATATCACAGGGAATAAAACTGCTAAAGATCTCCGATTGAGACCTAAGCACCAAGAGCGCTTATCTCTACTATAAGATAAGAGAAAGGTTACCAGGTTATCAAGGTTTTTTTTGTGAGTATACACTGTGGGCATGGTGGTGCAGGGGTAATGAAGCTCCCTGGTTTAATCCTGAGTTCAGTTCAGTAAATATCCTCTGGGTTCTTTAAAGTTCCCAAAAGTGTGTAAAGTGTGGTCTAAATGTGTGGTCATGGTCCCTTGTGACAAAGTGACACCGGGACGAACGTAGAGATCCCGGGATACACTTTGGATCCACAATGATCCTTACTAAAAGTGAGTGAACAGTGTGTGCATACAAAGTCTCATTATGACCTGTCTCTGTCTCTCTGTCCTTGACGTTTGTCATCCTCTGCAGTCTCATTCCCGAGAAGTGATTTATATTTTGAAGGCATAAACACACATTGTGATAAAGCCCTTTGTTTTGCCTCGGAACACACACACACGCTTGCACACAGCGTGCACATAAACATTCCCTCCTGTCTCTAAAAAGCTCCTTCCATCTCTATAAACATGCTTTATAAGAATGTAAACACAATCTTCTATCCAGGAGCCGCTGTGCAGCTGCAGGAGTCCAGGGCTACGTTCCAAATTACAATTCCTACACAGCGCTCTACTGCACGCCATTTTTTACATTTACATTTACGGAATTGGGCAACCGCCCTTATTTACAGCGACTTACAGTGCAACCCGGAAAGTATTCACTGACATCAACTTTTTCCACATTTTTATGTTACAGCCTAATTCCAAAAGTATCGGTAGAAGAATGCTAAGGATGGAGCTGCCAGGAAGGAGGAAAAGAGGAAGACCCAAGAGCGGGTTTATGGATGTGGTGAACGAAGACATGCACATAGTTAATTTGAAAGAGGCAGATGTAGAGGACAGAGTAGTATGAAGACGGATGACCCAGTCCTCATTAAAAGGCATATGACAGCCACCTGGATTTTCCCGAAATGCGCCTGAAGGACCCTTAGACCATGAGAAACAAACATTGAACTCTTAGGCCTGAATGCCAAGCATCATGTCTGGAGGAAACCAGGCATCGCTCATCACCTGGCCAATACTATCCCTACAGTGAAGCATGGTGGTGGCAGCATCATGCTGTGGGGAGGTTTTTCAGCAACAGGAACTGGAAGACTAGTCAAGATTGATTAAAAGATGAATGCAGCAATGTACAGAGACCTCCTTGATGAAAACCTGCTCCAGAGCGCTCTGTACCTCAGACTAAAGTGACGGTTGTTCTTCCAACAGTACAACGACCCTAAGCACACAGCCAAGACAACAAAGGAGTGGCTAAGGGACGACTGTGAATGACCCAGTCAAAGCCCAGACTTGAACCAGATTGAACATCTCTGGAGAGATCTGAAAAAGGCTGTACACCGAAGTCCCCATCCAACCTGATGGAGCTTAAGAGATTCTGCAAAAAGGAATGGGGGGACTGCCCAAAAATAGGTGTCATGCTTGTAGCATCAAACTTAAAAAGACTTAAGGCTGTAATTAGTGCCAAAGGTGCTTCAACAAAGTATTGAGCAAAGGCTGTGAATACCTAAGTATCAGTAATTTTTTTCGTTTATTTATTTTTTTCAATAAATTTACAAAGATTTTAAACAAACCTCTTTTACGTTGTCGTTATGGGGTATTGTTCATAGAATTTAGAGGAAATTGGTGAATTTAATCCATTTTAGAATGAGACCAACAACAAAATGTTGGAAAAAGTGAAGCGCTGTGAATCTTTCCGGATGCACTGTACGATTATCTCATGCATACAATTATGCAGCTATTGAGTTAAGGGCCTTGCTCAAGAGCCCAGGAGTGGCAGCTTGATGTGGCTGGGATTCAAACTCATGACCTTCGAATCCACAATCCAATGCTTTAGCCACCAAGCTACCAGTAGTTGAGGAACATTAAAGGCATGGGTTTAGCAGAAATAATAATAATAGATAATAGAGGATCATCCCAGGTACTTACACTGTGCCGTTTCCTTTGGGCAGCCCCAGCGCATTAACAGGTGGTGCAGGGGGTGTGGCTGGCAGCACAGACACCAAGAACCCAGCTGGTGAGTGAGGCTTGGATGTAAACGGGGATGAGCTGTCAGAGCGGGTGGGACTTGTGGAGACTGGCGGAGGTGGTGGAGGTGGCGGTGGGGGAAAGTCCTGAGGTGGGCCACAGGGAGAGGTGACCGTGCTCGAGCTTAGGAAGGGTGGAGGAGGAGGAGGGAATGAAGGAGAGCCCGGTGACTCCATGCTGCCAACTTTAGGCGATGACTGGAAAGGTGGCAGAGTGACGCGACCAAACGGCTTGTGGGAAGCGGAGGGTGAGAGTGGTGACGCCAGACTGGAACCTGAGGAGGTGGACGACTGGGTAGAGTAGCTTACCGATCCAACGCTGGGGCTAGTGGGAGATTGGGCAGCAATGAACTGCTTGGGCCGAGCATAGTTGAACGTGCTCGTCTGCATGGTGCCGCACTCCAACTCCTGGATGGAGGGAGGAGGTGGAAGAGGTGGAGATGGCGGTGGGGCGTCCTGGGGAGGCTGCTGTGGCGGAAGAGCTGGGGCTTGTTGTTCAGGCTGTTGCTGGATTTGCTGCCACTTTGCCGCTTCCTGCTGCTCAAGGAGGACCTGATCGTGGAGCTGCTTTAGCTGTTCTGCGTTCCTGCCGAAAGAAAAAGAAAAGAAACTGTAGATCAGTTGCTGCTCACCCAAAGAAGCAAATTGATATGAGCGCTATTTACATCCGCCAGTCAACAAATATAATTGTTCAGAAAGGCCTTATTCCCAACACAATATATTTGGCACTAGGGAGTCTTGAATGCACTTGAATCACTGAAACCTGACAAAACCAGACTGATGATAGCTTTTTGGGAAAAAAACAATAAATTGCTCAAAATGATCTATTGTTATGTTTACACATGCGGTGACACTACTAGTATGACTAATTTCTCAGTAGGTGTTGCAACTAGCGTTCCACTTTTGACCAAATGTGATAACCTCTCAATTAAATTTTTTATTTGAGGCTCTAATTATTCATGTCATTAAAAATCTGTGGTCTTTTTCCATTTCTTTTAGCTGCTCCTTTTAAGGGATGCCTCAGCGGACCATCCGTCAACATCCGCCTCTTTCAAACCGACCCCCAGCATGTCTTCCATTACCACATCCTTAAACCTCCTACTTAGCCTTCCTCTTTTCCTCCTGCCTGGCGACTCTATCCTCAGCATTCTTCTACCACTTCATCTACCCCATGTCACTCCTCTGCACATGGCCAAACCATCTCAATTACCTTGTTTTCAACACAACCTACCTGGACATTCCTTCTAAAAAACTTGTTTCTAATCCTGTTCATCCTCGTCACTCCTGATAAAAATCTCAGAATGTTTAACTCTAGCTCCGCCTTCTGTCTTTTTGTTGATGCCACTGTCTCAAAACCATGAAACATCGCAGGTCTCGCACCATCTTAGAAACTTATCCTTTCACTCTAGAAAGCCAGATACTCTTCTATCACAGTCATCAAAGTGTATGCTATTAGATCTAATCTATCAGGGCTGTAAACAGCCCAGTACAGGAAATTCCCAACTTACCATGAAGATGTATTATCGTAACTTGAAATTGTACATTGAGACATGGCCTAGCCCACCCATAAATCTTAACCAATTATAGTATACTACCCCATACTGATCAACATTCTTTAACAATGTAATGCGTGAGAGTACATCATTTATCAAAACATTGCATTTCAAAGCTGCTACGTTTGCCTGCCTTTGTAAGATTTAAGGCTTCTTCTTCTTTTAGCTGCTCCCATTAGGGGTCGCCACAGCGGCGCCTCTTTCAAACCAACTACCTTTCAAACCAACATGCCTTTCCTCACCACATCCATTAACCTTCTACTTGGCCTTTTTTTTTCCTCCTTCCTGGTGGCTCTATCTTCAGCATTCATCCACAGATATACCTTATGTCCCTCCTCTGCACATGTCTAAACCATCTTAATCTTAAACTACTGCTATCACTCTTCTCCACCCTCTCCACCCTGCCTGCACCCTTTTCTTCACTTCTCTAACACACTCTCCATTACTTTGCACTGCCCTCCCTCTCATTTACACATGTACTCTGTCTTACTCCTACTGACTTTCATTCCCCTTCTCTACAACGTGTACCTTCACCTCTCCAAGCTCTTCTCAACCTGCTCCCTACTCTCCCCACAAAACACAAAATCATTCGCAAACATCATAGTCCACAAAGACTCCTATCTGACCTTGTCCGTCAACTTGTCCATCACCACTGCAAACAGGAGAGGGCTCAAAGCCGATCCTTGATACAGTCCAACCTCCAGCTTAAACCAGTCTGTCGTTTCTACTGCAGCCTTCACTGCTGTCACACTGTACTTCTCTGACACACTTGACTTCATCATACAATACCAATCGTAAGATCTAATTTAAGCCTTTGTAACTTGGGGACCATCTGTACTTAACTCAGCGTGTTATTTCATTGGCTGGCCCAATTTACATTTATGGCATTTGGCAGACACTGTTATCAGATTGATACATACAATGATCTCAATTTCTGGCAACTGGGTTAACAGCTTGATGGGGTGGTTATAAGTCCAATGATTTAATCCCTGAGCTACTAGTAATACAATGAGAAGACATTTGGCCAAATGAGTCTTGCTTGGTTCTACTTGTGAAACTCTTCCATAAACTGTATTACTGAGTGTAAAAGTGACGAGTCATGTTGCCTGTAAAATATGAGTGTGTAATCTGTGTACCTTTTACACACGCTCATAGCATTTCTCATCCTCTGCCTACACTTCAAATACATGCCACTAACTCTGCCACAGCATTGAACTAATCTCACAACAATGTCCTGTAAGTACCGCTGAGATGATCCGGAGCTGCTCTATAATCAGTTTCCTTTTCTACTTTAACATTATGGAAATGTTAAGTGTTGTGCGAAGCAAAAGAAAAAAAAATAAGAGTAAGACCATAAATATTGTTCAGACATTCTGAAGATGTTTTTAATGTGATGGTGGGGCCACACACTCTGTTCTGGGAATAACATCAGCATTTTCAGGCTGTGCAAAAAGCTCTGGGGCGTAAACACAAAATGGCTCTCCCTCTTGGAACTGATGGGCCATCAAGATGTGGGTCATAAAGTTGAAAAGGCAGAAAAGACCATATGCTCAGGGTTTTTCAGTCAAGTCAGGGATTTTCTCATATTTTAGTCAAAAAATATTAAAAATAGATTATAGTACACCAGAGGTTTCACACACATTTGTAGATATGTCACTTAACATCACTTAACACCAAGAACCAAAGATTTAAAAAGTAGCTTTCAGAAATTTAAATTCAAATACATTCAACATTTCTGAAAGCTACTTTTTAGAAATACTTTAGAAGTATTTCTATGCAATTCTAAGTATTTTAATTTGATTTTATTCGATAAATTAGCGGTTTATCGATCAAAATAAAATTGAAATACTTTGTGTAACACAATTTGCCTTCCTATATGATTACAATGCTACTACAAAGCAGTTAACATTACTGTAAAAAAAAAAAAAACAACATTAAAAAAAAAATCGCAAACAAAAACAATAGCTCAATCCACTATACTGTAAGTTTCAAGTTAAGCCAATTGAATTCATCTGTCCGGTCAATTTATTCTGAGCTACAAAGAAAATGAATGTAGGGAAAAAAAATAGACTTTCTGTATAATCTGCTGTTCACTAGAGTTCAAACTATTAATCGTTTATTTGCTGGAACTATTGTCTATGGTCAAAAATCAATGCCTTTTTTTTTTTTCCGACTTCTGGTCCGAGAAAATGAATGTAGGGAAAAAAAATAGACTTTCTGTATAATCTGCTGTTCACTAGAGTTTAAACTATTAATCGTTTATTTGCTGGAACTATTGTCTATGGTCAAAAATCAATGCCTTTTTTTTTTTTCCGACTTCTGGTCCGCTGTCATTACAAGTGAAGCGTCTAGAGGTGCTGTTTGTTTTTGCACATGCACATGCGCTATGCGCTGCACGAAGAGAGCTATATTATAATTATTATTATCAATTAATTATATAATTATACATTTCAATTCATATATTCATATTTACAGTAATCCCCCACTTTACCACGGTTTGAATCTCACGCCCACCAGTTTATCGCGGAATTGCATTTGCCACATAACAAATATTTTTTGCCTGATTTTCCCGTTTTTTTCACGGATAGTACATTAGACAAAAAAACTTATAGGGAATTGTTTTTATGGTGTTTTATGTTGAAATAATGAAATGTATTAATAAAAATACAAATATTAATTATAAAATGAAGTAAAATGTTATTACAGAACAGTACTATATACGTAAAATAGCATTTTTGAGGTGGCGTCCATATATCGTTGTTTTTCTTTAACGCAGGAGGTTTTGGTACGTAACCACCGCGATAAACAGGTGATTACTGTATTTCATTTAGGAAATTATAATTTATTTTGTAATAGTTCAATACTATTTTACATGGATTTTTTTTTTTTTTTTATTCAGTATCGGTTGATGAACCGGTTATCAGCAAGTATGATCCTACCTAGCCATCGGTAACAAAAAAGGTCACAATCGGTCGACCTTTACTGCTTGTCTATTCCGGTGAAGTGAATACCTCTCAGTGACGCCTCATGGCTTATCACGTCACTTCATAAGCTGCGGATTAATGTTTGCTTAGTGTATAGTAGAAGGTCCCCAAAACCAGAAGGACGCCCTATCCGACTTCCTGAATCGTATTGAATCAGAAAGCTTTCTGGTAACAAGCGGTTCTCCCGCAGCATTGTAAACGTACTCAGGTGTAACTCGACGAAGAGCTCGCATGACATTGTTTCTGCAAAACCAAAGCAAACAATTCACAATGACCGAAAGCAGGACAGCAAGCAAGCAAGTCTTCTCTGTCTTTCATACTGGAGTGTGTGTGCAGTATGAAGGCTGCTCCCTTGCTCTGTCAATAGGCTCCAAGCACATTTGAGCCTAAATGTTTCCAGATGTGTAGTGGCTCGTCACTCTGGTTTATGCTCTCTTTTCTTTTTTTTTTTAAAAGAAAATATCGAAGACCTCCCTTCCTCCATCTCTCTCGTTCCCTCTCGTTCTCTCTCTCTCTCTCTCTCTCTCTCTCCCACTTTATCTTTTTCTTCCTCTCTCCTACTCTTTCTCCTCCTGCTAGTGACTTGAGCCTGACAGACCTGATAAGACCTTAAAAACAGGCAGAGAATCATAGAACAGGGCAAGAGAGAGAATTTTTCTGTGTTGTGCTGAATGTGGTTTTTTTTTTCATATACTTAATACATAAACTCATTTTTATATCATGGAAAAAGTATATGTCTACGTAATACAGTTTGTCTTTCTGTTTGTGTCTGATCCCAGATCTGTCCCAGGTTCACTACTACAAGATCCATGCTTTCTATATAGACTTGATGGTTTCTTTTGCATTTTTATCTTTCCCTTCAGACCCTCATTCATTTCCCCGTGCCTCCCTTGTCGTGTCCGGAGTGTGCAAGCAGTGAAAGTGCACTTTTACAGGAATAGTTTGGCAGTGGCTGAAACACATTCAAACTCGGCCCTCTGAGGCGCTTTGCTTTCATTCCTTTTTTGGTTCTGTTCTGAGCGCACATGCACACATCATCTTACACACACACACACACACACACACACACACACACACACACACACACTTATTCACAATGCACTACAGTGCACCATTCAGACAAGTGAGCCAAAACTGACTGTAAAAAAACAAATGCCCATTTTTTCAACAACAGCATTTCCTCTCAAAATATATGTTTCCAAATTATTTCAAATGTGAATGCTGTATTTCAGCCCCAATTCTGTTTGCCTCAGCCAGGAGGTGTGGACTTCACCATAGATAGAGCTTTCAACAAGATGATAAGCTGAACATACTTTTACATTAATACAGAAACGGCTTAAGAAACACAGACTCGATGTTCGGATAGAAAAAAAAAACCAAAACGTCTTTCTTTCAGAATTTAAACCCAACAGAATATCTGTCTTCTGAACTTAGGCACATCCATATAGAACATAAAGGAGCTAATAGTTATCCTGATGCGCAAAGATCTCATTAGAATCAGCTCCAAACATGTCAGACATTACAGGAAAAGAGACGGTTTTTCCTGGTCCCTAAACATCTGATAGCAAGTGTTACCTCTATATTCTTGTCTATTTTCTTAAAGTTTGGATGACACAGTGTACATATACTTTCTTTGAAAACATTGTATTGTGTTCCAAAATGTAATGTAACATAAAACTTATCTTTAAAGTCTTTCTATCTGCTTTTTTGGGAACATGACTGGAGTTCACCTGGGACAAATTCAGTTGCTGGAATAGAAAGGTTAGAAAGGTACACACCTGTATGTGTGTTAGATTCTGCACTTCAAAGCAAAACCCAAGCCATTATGTACAAAGAACTAATCTGGAAGCATCATGTGCTACTTTGCCTGGTTTTCAGGCCAAATACAGTCAATTAGACTTGAAGTCTTTAGTTAGGGAGATGACCAAGATGCCATTGGTGTCTAAACATATCTAAAATAAAACATTTCTATATTTTGGTTGTAACAAACAACATCTATTTATTTAAACAGATTACTGTTATACTGTTTACTGTAATAATTTGTTACTTGAGTAAAAGCTCTGTCAAGACTCCAAAAGATAAGAAAGAAAATTGTTATGGAAGCCCGTTTCCACCGAGTTTAAATAAAGTTTGACTAATTGCAACTTTATTTCTAGCAATTACGACTTATTTTAGTCAAATTGTCCAGCATCACCCCCTATGTAGTGCCAGAAAGCTTTACACATTGAAAATGAAATAGGCTACAATTAATAGCTCAATCTGTGAAACAATCGATATAATCATGGAGGAGTTTTTTAAGTGTGGTTTTACAAACTGCTCTGTTCTGTACCTGGAATGCAGCCTTTGTAGCCTGAGCTCCTTCTGCTATGTACACGTGCTGCATTGTATCATTAAAACAGGAGCAGAAATTATAGCTCAAGCTTCATCTAGGTTGCTGGAAAAGAATTGCGAGAAAAAAAAAAAAAAGAAAAAAAGAAAAGAAAATCATCGCAAAATTGTTGTCTGCACACATGTACAGTAGGGCTGCAGCTATTGATAATTTTAGTAATCGAATATTCTACCAATTATTCCAACAATTAAAGTGCAATACTAAATATACAAGGGAAAATAAGACAGGTTTAAAAAAACAAAAGAAAAAACAAATAAAAAAATTTTACATTTTATTGCTGAAGTTGCCTACAAGAATATCTGTGAAATTTAAACCCATTTAATTGCCATGTTACAGCAAAATGCAAATATAAATGTAAAAAAAAAAAATATATATATATATATATATATATATATAAATATAAATTAAATATATTAATTTGAAATATATAAAAATCTATTTCAAATTAATCAAAAAAAAAAAGTAAATGCAATGTTTGTTTTTTTCTTTGTGTTTTAGTTTGAAATTATCCCAAACTTTGGAAACTTTCTGTTGTGTTCTTTGGCCTGAATCTCCTCACCCCTTGCTGTTTTCTCCCCATTCCTCCATTTTTTCCATTCTGCAGCGTCTTCTGTGTTGTATGGAAGCCCGTTTTCGTCACATAAAAAAGAAAAGCCTAATTCCGAGTTTTTTCTTGAATTCTGACTATTTCAAAAAAAAAAAAAACTTCCAACATTTCTGGTGCATCCACCGGTAACCTCTGCTTCATCTGTTTTGTTTCCTCTCCTCCAGAGCTGATTGTTAGACAGAGTTCTTACCAGGATTCGGAGGCTTAGTTTAATACCATACGATCCTATTGATTGGAGCCCATTTTATTTTCAATGTGTAACGTGTTCCTTTTATGTTGTCTGGTGTAGCACCTTGTTCCTGGGGAAACATTGTTTAGTTGTTCCACTATGTTCTGCACTGTATATGGTTGGAATGACCTAGATGATTTGACATGACCTGAGAAATAAATCGCGGAAACAGGAGAAATTGTCAGAATTGTAAGAAATAAAAATAACTTTTTTTTATGTGGCAGAAACACGTTTCCATAAATATTTTTAATCTCTTAAAGTCTTGAAAAAGCCCACCATGTGATTTTTATTTAGGAGATGGATTGTGTCTTCAAGGATTGTGTTTTCATGTGTCTCATCATCTGGGGAACTAAATCGATGTGGTGAATCATGGTGGTGGGAGTGTTATGCTATGTGTGTGCTCTTAGTAACAAAGGCAGAGAGTTTGGTCAGAATAAATAGAAGTAAAAACAGCTAAATACAGACTGGTCTTATTGAGCAGGAATGGTCTCATTATGGAGCAGGAATACCTGCTTCATAATGAACACAACTTAGGGGAAGGTACAGGTTTTCAACCATAACCTGAAAAAAAAGTTCATAGCTGATCCTCGTCGAAGTTGACTGGGACTGAGAGTAAGTCTGTCAGGAAGAATGGGAGAAACACGACGGATCTACAAAATGTGCAAAGTCTGTAGGGACCCAACAGGACCCAATGGTGTAATCAGTGCCAGAGGTACTAAATAAAGAATCTGGTTGAATTCAGTGAATGATTTGCATTAACTCCTAAAGCTGGGATTATATACTGTATATTTACTTTCTTTAACTCTTCTTTCCTCCTTCCTTTATATCAAAAACAAGCTAATTTGTCATTCATCACTTTTACTTATTTTCTTCTATGGAAGAATTTTTTTTTGCGTGTCTGAAATGACAGGACCCTTTAAAAAATAGCCTTTCGTTGTTCCTGGGCTATTAATAATCCACATCATCTAAAACCATTATTTCAAAAAAAAATACCTTTTTTTTGGATCGTAAAATTTAAAAGCCATTTATTCGCCTTAAAAGGTTGAGAGATATTTCGTTCGACCATCACATGACCATCTTCATGATCCAGATAATCCTTTGATTACCGGAATTGGCCCGGCACAATCCATTTAAATTGCATTCCTCCACCTTTTCCTCTCTCTCTGAGGGTTTGTGGTTTGCTGAAGTAAGAAAGAGTAGCAGACCCCGCAGGCCTCCTTGCTGCCATGCCGACGGAACAGTGTTGTCAATTTGCGCTTCAGTCCAACAAACTACTCCATCATTTTACACACAAACACACGCTGTTCACAATCCCCTACTAATTGCGGCCCCATCCTTCACTTTTCTGCCCATTCCTCCTCCCTCGTTCGCCTTCTCTTTCAGCGCGGCTAACTTTTCTTCTCTCTGCTCATCCAAGCGACAACGCTGAGCAGACAGTACAGGAAACTACTGTATTAGCAGCGCTTCTCCCCTGGCCAAGATCAGTTCAGTGAGAAAAAAACTCGAGGGAAAACAGGAAAATCCCATGAGATTTAAGGTTTACATGCAAATGCGTGTCTAAAGTGACTGGAACTTATTAACCTCATGACATTAGAACACATGACAGATTCAGGACTGGTTAATTAGTGATGGGATACTAAAACTACTCCTGCATATAGGAAATCAGTGACTGGTAGGGTCAGATAATGCCCCACTTCGTTCTGGGGGATTTCTAAACATTTCTTAATTCATTTGCACTACTGTATCTCTTTATCCCTAACTGACAAGCCTGCATGACTTCCTGATCTTCCTGATCATGCACAAAACAAATCGTATTTCCGGTACGGAGTGACCAGCCACAGTTAAACTGCGCTAACTCCAGTTTCTTTTTTAGACCCCTGACATTGTTTATGTTTTCCAGTTTAATAATAATAAAAACATTTGCTCAAAATGCGAGACTAAAAACTTGCAGTCCGCCACTTAATACACGCGAGCCCTGTACTGGAAACTTTCGGTAAAAAGTCATGTACCTCTACCCCCTAATAGGACATTAAAAAGTGAAACTTCTAAGAGAGCGTTTTACTGAAGGAATATTTTACTCCAGACAAAGAGAGAGAAAGAGAGAGAGCGAGAGAAAGAGAGAGTATCATACTGTATGACACTATATACTTCACTAATCACAGCTAGTCAGCTAGCATGTACCATGTTATTTTTTCCACAAAAAACATCATCATTTCAACTTAAATCAAATACTGCATAGTAGTTAGTTGATGAGGAAAAACAGGCAACCGATTACACAATTACTGTGTGTGTGTGTGTGTGTGTGTGCGTGCGTGCAGTGGCAAAGCAGGAAATAACTGCTGGAAGACAGGAAGTAGTTGAGTGTAAACAGCAGATGATCATTGGACTCGCCTGGTAAACAAAAACAGAGTTCAAAAGTGTGTTTGTGTGTGTGTGTGTGTGTGTGTGTGTGAGTGTGTGTGCGCGCGCGCGTGTGTGTGTGTGCGTGTGGATAATTGCACCTGTTAGTAACGATGATTAAGTTTGACTTTCGTGCTTCAAGCAGGTGCATTTCAAAGAGAGACTGAAACGAAATAAAAATACAACAAAAAAATCCTAGGCAAATCTGCATCACTGATAAACATTACGATAATGAGGAGCATGGAGGATTGATTCCCCCCATTTTATTCCCAGGATTTATGGCCAATTAACAACACAGCTGAATCCAACCTGGGAGCGCTTTGTTCCAGCAAACAACGGGGTTACGGAGACACGCTCGAGCCGACATGTCTCGTTCTCAGGCCGAGTGGTGTGTGTCATAGCTCTGAGGAAACAAAAAAGACACACCTGCACTATGCTCTCTGCTCACCTTTTGCCCTTACACAAATCACACCTTTCCGTCATCGTTACATCATCATGACATCACCGCCCCAGAATGCTGGAGAAATCTCCTACACAGACTAAGCTATGACTGTCTCAGGGTGTCTCAATCTGGTCCCAATGTCTTTCTGACTCACACGCTTTTTGCAAACAGACTGACTTGAAGCTATACATAAATATTACCATTTCTCCTCATATATATTGATTCTGAGTGTGTAAACACTGAAAACATCTAAAAGGCTCCTTTTTTAACATTCTCACCAAGCAAAAACAGCTCAGGTTTATAAAACCTGTATTCCCAAATTCCCATGTATTCCAGGTGTCCATTGACATTTAGACAAATCAGGATCGTAAAGTCCTGTCCTGGTAATCGTTTGGTTTTCTGATTCTTGCTCTAACAGAAACACATTTACATTCGGCAGACGCACTTATCCACTTACATTTATCTCATTCATATAACCGAGCAGCTATGGGGCCCAGGGCTGGCAGCTTGGTGTGGATTTTATGACCTTCAAATCCAAAGTCCAATACTTTAACCACGATGCCACCACCTCTCCTCACTTCCTAAATGCCTGGAAATGCTCCCCTCATAGACGTTCATGATGCACCGAATAAAAAAGAATGACCAGCAAGTCTTGCTTGGATTAGTGAATGCTGGGGGGAAAAAAAAATTGCTCTGGTCTATGGGGTTTGTTTGATCAAACTAAAAAAAATGCCTGACTGAAAATCATTTTTAGCTCCTGGGCTGCTTTGTTTTTCCACCCCAGAGTTCTTGTAAAACCAGCTTCACATCCCCCCCAGTCTCTACATTCTTTGATTGCAATAAAAACGAAGGTCTAGAATGTTTTGGTAAGCCTCTTGAGTCACTTTTCTGATCTCTCTCACTCTCTCTCTCTCTCTCTCTCTCTCTCTCTCTCTCTCTCACACACACACACATCTGCATGCTCTCACCAGGGAGCGAAACAGATTTCTTCCATGTCTGAGTGTAATAACAGTCGTGTCAGTCAGAAGCAGGCACACTCATCCCCAAGTAAAACCCTGATTTTTTCTACTCAATCCCTGAAATCCTCCACCTTCCCCAGATGATCTAAAGTCGCCCCAGTACCCGACCAGACAACTCTGACAAAAGCATGTCGTTTACCAAAAAAAGCTACACACCCCCTTTCTGTGACTGAAGACATTAGCTGAGCTTGGTTCTGCCTGACCCAAATCTGATCTCTAGCTCAGGCTCCCACCCAAAACCCCTTGCGTTGGCGTTCTGAACGCTCTGGCGATGTGGTCTCACTTTCCACAGACTCTCTCCTGGCCTTTGCGCCATTCTCATCTCTCACTTTCACTCTCTCTCTCTCTCACTCTCTCTCCTCCTTCACCTCATGGAGGTCTGAACGTCCTGCCGTTTAAAGCTCCAGCACTTCGCCCTTCAACTGCATGCTCTCTCTCTCTCTTTACTTTCAGCGCTCTCTCTCTCTTTTCTTTCAGCACTCTCGCTCTCTCGTTCACTCACTCGTCCAGACGTCTCCTCTGGCACACAGTTCACCTTTCTCCCTGCGTTACGCGACATTTTTTGTTCTTCTCGTCCTACAAACCATCCCCCACCACCCTCTCGCTTTCTCTCCCTCTCTCACTGTAATTGCTTACACACCACATAAAATAGATCCAGACTGTTTTCTTTTCACCCTCCTTTAAGAGGCAGAATATAGCAATGGCTTACTGAGACTACAATCTCTCTCTCTCTCTCTCTCTCTCTCTCTCGCCGTTCCTCTTTCCCTCCGTCTCTCTCGCTCTCTCTCTTCTGGTAATCCCATTTGATGGCGACGTCTCCTCAGCCGTTACGCAGAGGAATGTCTTCGGCTCACATTCCTCTGGGTCTGTGCATACTCGCACTCTCAAGGGAGACGGAGACAAAGGAAAAAGTGCAGATCTCCAAAAGGGTTCATCTCGTTCGACTCAAAAAACCCTAAACATTTTAGTCGGGACCCCAGGGGCATGAAAGCAGTCAACACAATAGTCTTCTATCATCAAGTCTACTCATCAATTCATCAACCCTGAACTGTGCACTCTTTTTTTTGACATCCTAGACAGATTGATCCTAGACAGATTGATCCTAGACAGATTGATCCTGCTGAGTTAGCTCATTCATATTTTATATTATTACAAACAATAATTATAATAATTAAACCTTGACACAGCATGCATGTCATTAATCCCACTCTAATCCACTTCCACAAAATCCTGAGGAAACCACAACTTCATCCTTTTGTCCTCATTGTCCCTATTAAAGATCTCAAAAGCATCAATATTTATTACACCAGGTGTCCCAGTTGAATCTACCTGCTTCTTCTATTCTAACTTGTCCTTCTTTCCACATGTCAAGTCACATCATGTCCTCCTTTCATTTCCTGTCCACCAATAAATATCTAGGACATCACATCAATCCAGAAAAACAACATGCACTGGGTTAAAATAAATAACGATTTAATAATAACACTTCAGTTTACTTACTTACTTACTTGTTTACACTTTCTTTCTTTCTCTCTCTCTCTCTCTCTCTCTCTCAGTGCTCAATGGCAAGATGCAAAGAAAAGGTAAAGTTTTTGTACCTTCACTTCTTTTTCTTCTGCTTTCCCCGGGCGCGTGCGCTTGCCTCCTGTAACTGCTCAGCAGTAATATCAGAGTTTACGTGTGTGTGTGTGTGTGTGGGTGGGTGTGTATGTATATATGTGTGTGTGTGTGTGTTTGTGTGTGTGTGTGTCAGCCGGAGACGCAACAGGTAACGGGTACTTTATATGCGAGCGCACGCGCGCACGCACGAGCGAACGCCTGCCCGCGCGCCCGCCCTGCCGTAGCCGCCGTTGAAGTCGGTCGGTCTCGCGCTCCCTCCTGGCCGCTGTGCGTCTGTGTGCGTGCGTGCGTGTGTGTGTGCAACAAGTAGGTTGCAGTCTGTCCTGCACTCTCACTCAGGGTAAAAGACTCCTATTCACAATAAAAGCTCGGCTTCTGCACCACATGCATGCAAAACTCACTTGTGCAACGTGAATGCAATAAACAACAACAAAACAACCAGGATTCCTTCTACTAGAATAAAAAGAAATCTATTTTGTGGTGCAGTCAGCTTATATATATATATATATAGTATAACATTTAATTATTTTTTGCATGTAATTTAAAGTAATGGGACTATAATAAATGGACATTCGGTGTTAAGGATGAGGACAGCTTCCTCAAATTCCTCACTCTTTTGAGTTCGGTTCCTCTCAATGTTTATTCTTCCAACTGTCACCAATGCCTTGCTCATTAAAGATACAATCCTATAGACACTAAGATATAAATGAACATTTTATTACCTATTTATCTCTTTAAAGCTGATTTGGGATGTCCCAGTGTTAATAAAAGTGCTCTACAAATAAAAACTGAACTAAGAGTGAGTTTAAAAGATAAACAAACATGGTTTGGGATTATTTAAGATAAATATTTATAATTGATAATAATGATTTTTTTTATTGATAATTTTATTCTAGTTTGAGGAAAAAATATCTGATATTATAAGGGACATTTAAATTATATAAGAAAAAACAGATACAAGATGCAATATTTGAGGAATAGGGAAAGAAAAGTCAATAAATAACAAACAATACATTTCTATATAAACATTTCTATATTTCATATTTCAGCTACTGTGAACCTTTAAAATCTGGAGGTGTGAACTGTCCATCTGTCTTTTTTTATATTTTGTATCTTTTTAACCTTTACATGTTCCTTTAGATTCCAGTCATTTGTGTGTGTGTGTCACCCCGTAATGGCTGGGAGAAAGAGGCCCAGAGGGTGAACACTCACTCTTGCGTCATCGCATCAGACTTTACCAGTCAGTGAATGTGATTAGGTGTTAGCATCAAAGATTGTTGTGTCTGAGTTTGCAAAAATATTTGCCCTTATTAACATGAAAGAGATAAAACTTTCCTAGCAACTCACAGGCATGAAGTCATGACACACACTTTACTAAAACACCTCACCTGCCTTCACATGGAAACAATGCAAATCCCTTAGCTGTTTGTGTGTGTTTGTGTCACATACTGTGTAGCTCTCGACGGACCAAAAGCTTTCAGATCCTCAAACAGAGGATCAGGAAAGTCTTTGTATTTCCATTCTGTCAGGATCCAAGTGTCCTGTCTCAGTTTAAACATCACTGAACTCTCAAGTTTCTCTCTGCTAACATTCAATCAAGTTTCTCCAAATCGGTTTTTAAACTTTCTCTGTAACTTCACTATACAAAGTCACCGGAATTATCCTGATTCTACAGATATACTGTTTCATATTGTGGATGTGGCTCCTGTTTTCCCACAGGACTCCCAATCTTTCTTCCTCAAACTCACTCTCTCCACCTCAAGCTTTCCTTCCTTTGTACACCAGCAAATTGTGACCTCGTTTCCCTTATTCAATCCCAATTTCATCAGTGTGTCAACCAGCCTGCCAACTCAATACAACAAGATATACACTGTATGACCAATAGCATGCAGACTTCAGACCATGCCAACCATATGTGGCTCTTTGCCAAACTGTGGATGCAAAGTCTAAAGCACACAACTGTAAAGAATGTGATTGTATTGTACTGTAGCATTATTTTTCCACCAGAGCTAATAGACCCAAACACTGTTCCAGCATGACAATGAACCAGTTTTGAAAAGCAAACTCCATTAAGACATGGTGTGTTAAGGTTAAAGTGCCAGACATGCTCACCACCATCAGTACCTGATCTCACTAATCCTTTTGTAGCTGAATGATCACTAATTCCCAAAGTTACACTCCAAAATCAAGAGGAAATCCCAGCCAGAAGAGTGTAGCTTATATTACAGCACATAGAATAGGATGTTAAAAAAGCACGTACGAAGGTACAGTAACGCTCATGTGTCTCCTGACAGTCTTTAAACGTTGAAACGAATGGCATCATGGCACTGATAAGACTTTATGGCACCATGCATTAATAGTTTCAGCCAATACTGCTCAGAACCCTGCCCTATGTAACAACACTATCTATAAATAGGCTTTGTAGTACAGAGTTCGCACTTCACAGTCCCTGTATTTCCATATTATATGTACATTAGCCTATCACTAAGTTAAATTAAAGTACATTACATTAAAGTATGGTGACAGCTTCAAGATATGACTGAACAAAGACAATTCAGAATGGACATTTGAAAAACTTACAAGATGTCGTTTCCTAGCATACCAAGCCTACATTAACTCAGAAAATAATGTAAATTTTGTATGTAGTGGGATGATCTATTGGCCTGTTTACATGTTCTCTTATTTATCAATTCAATACAATAAATACAATAAAACACATAGTCTTTCATGGTTTTTGAGACACATGCATTTTTACTTGTTTGTATGCAACGAAGTCATAAAAAGACTTACCGGTAAACACACAAAAAATGGACAGTGAATGACTGAATGAAAGTTCTCTTGACAGAGTCCCAATTGGACATATTTTGTCTTCATTAGAAGAACTTTTTTAAAACATAGAAAAGGAGAGAAGATGTTAGCAGACTGCCTCACCCCCACCAGTGAAATCTTAATGGTTTGGGGTTGTTTTGGAGCAGGGAATGTTTGCAACTTATTCAAGGTGAAAGGAAAACTGAACCAATATGGCTACCATTCCATACATCAACACAATGTAATTCCATCTTGACTGTGGCTCATCGGAACCGACTTCACCATACAACAAGACAATGAGCTAAAGCGTACGTCCTCTATGGGTGTTATTTAAAAAGCACACAGCACACAGTCTTCTGGAGTGATATATATATCATAAAATGGTCTGCCCAGAACGCACCTAAATCCTATTGAACCGGACTGAGATGAACCGCATCACCAAGTCAGAAAGAAATCTATAACCAGTAAAGAACATCTATTCCAAGTTTTATAAGAGACATGGCCAAATATTTTAACTGAATTTCATCTGTTTGGTGAAACAAACTGTCCAAGAGTGTGTAAAGTTGTTATTCATGCTAAGGAAGAATTTTTCAACAATAAATATAGCTTAACATCAGTACATTTATATATTTATTGGTCAAAGTCAATCTTCATAGTGTTAAATTACTTAGTTTGTTGCATAGAAACAAAAGTAACATGCATGTGTCTCTCAAAAACCATAAAAGATTGTATAGTCGGCACTTATTGCATCATATACGTTTATTTTCCTATCCTGTTTAGAAACACACTGTTTGCTGATCTGCTTTAAAGCGTAACTGATAAATTTTTCCTTCCTCCAGGATGATATAGTCTACACAAGCTGCCTACCATTAATAGGTTATATGTAAAAAACTAAATATCATGGCTGCTTTCTTGTCAGAAGTAAAAGAAAGATGAAAGTATGTTTTTTGCTCTATTGTGACTTACCGCCGAAGTGGGGAGCCAGAGCTCGGAGAAACTTTATGTCTAACATTAATGCATTTTAGCTACAAAGTAGGGGGTAAAAAACATGGATGCCTCCATGTTTCTCTTTTGTCAGCAAAAAGCTAGGTAGCTAGCTATAATGATTGATGTATACAATATGGTCCTCCTCATTTAAAAGTGACCTGAGTGCATTATCAATAAACTAGTATGTTTTTTATATGAATTTAAATCAAATGTGTGTATATATAGTAAAGTATTAGGCATTTACATGGAAGAAGTGCTTTGTTTACTAATGACACTGTAAGCAGCCATATTGAATGTCACTTCCTGAACTTGAGAAGTTTCAGAGTGGGTACGTATACGAAGGTATAAGCAGAGGTGTTGCTTGGGTCCTTTGTCCAGGAATTATGGGGTCCGGAATATGATGTGCATGTTCTGGGAAACACTGTTTCTGCACAAGTTGTTATCGCATATGCATCCTATGCTACCATCACATTTTACACATGTGGTGAGATTTGATTCTTTGGTTTGTATATTATTTGTTCATTTATTAGAAATGTTACTGCATGAGTATTAAATTTTTTTTAAATGAAAAAGTCCACGTTATATTATTGTATACGTACCTGTTGTGCACATGTCCTGTTAGTTCTTATCCATATTTTCGTTTAACATTCCTCGAACTGATTCCTAGTCTTCAACCACACGCTACGCCACAAGAAAGTGATTGTTAGTACACCATTAACCACTTTACAAGCTACACCTCTTAAAGCGAACCCTGCTGCTGAATAAACTGAATAGTTCTGAGTCACATTAGAGGTATGTATCTAAAGCTGACCAGAGTGCTGAAGCTTTGCATCAACCATAAGCAGATAAACGGTATCGCCGATTTAACCGTAAATGCGTTTCACTTGCATTTTCTGTACACTGATTAGAAGTATGTGCTTTGACTAATTTTTCTCAAACAGGCAGAAGCAAATCACCTGTAACACGATTTTATGGCTAATATGGATAGCAATATGGATTGACGGGCAAATATGGATAGAAATGAGCTAATTCGATTAAATTATAATTTCTATTCAGCCAATAATTTGAATTCACCCAATTTTTGTTTGATTAATAGTTAAATTTAATTGTCTAAATTCTACTTTTGGCAACAAACTTTGTCCTTGATTTGATTAACCGTATATTATTTCAATGGAAATGTAAGGAATATCTGCATGAACAACACAAAGAAGGAGCTATGGATGCAGGATTGACCAGGTTGTCTGGGTAGGAAATAATTAAGGTATTATGATTATTATTCACTCAAAGCAACTGTAGTTGTCTGTAAGATCATGTATGCAAAATAGGGTAGATGGGTATTAATGGGATGTAGAGCATAGTGCTTTCGTCTGAGTGTGTCACATTGTCCTGTGATGTGTCCAGCAGGTGATTGGCTGGCTGAACTACCCCATCACAATTCCCCAATCCCCAAATTTCAATCTTCTATTCCCAAGCATAATGTCTGAGCATGGTTGTACATTGAGTCGGTGTACTATTCAATAATTGCAATGCTTAATCTACCCTCTTAAGCTTTGCAAAATGTCAAGCTTGAAAACAGAGCAGATATTAATCATAATCACTGTCACCTGATGCGACTTCAGCTCTTCAGACAGCTTGCACCCGTCTTTAACCCTGACCACATCTCTTATACATGTCTGACCAATAAGAAACACTGTCCCGAGATCCCGAGCCTTCTTATAATAGAACTGTGACCAGCGAACAACCTCACTAGAGCACCAGATGCACAGTGGCCACATTGTAAGCTGCAGTTTTTATTGGTTTAAAGCAAAATAAACTCTAGCATAACCACAAAAACCAGCACACTTCATCTATAGCTATAGTAAGGTCAGAATTCACAGCAATTTAATGCATGGAAAGTCAAATGCATCTAAAAGAACTTGACAGATTGAATAGAATGGAACTTCTAATGTGTGTAAAACTGTGTGTAAAACTGTTAAGCTGGAGATTGGGAGAGTGGGAATTTGGCGAGATTTGGAGAGGGAAAAAAAGAAATTAGAGATGTCAGAGAAGAAGGAATAAACAGTTTGGGAGTATGTGAACCACAGTTTGCTGCAGTTGTCTTTGGTTGCTGTAGCAACAGCCCCACAGCAGTGGGACGGATTTTGTAAAGCCTTCGCTCTTTTAATCTGAGCGGAATGAGAGCAATGCAGCCGGGGAGTTCGTCCTGCTGCTCCTGCCAAGTATGTCCACATGCAATGTCGAGGTCTTTAAGGAGCATTAAATGCTTCACTGGATTTTGTAGACGTGTAGCCCTCAGCTGAGTAGAATGACATTTCATAAATTACCATAAGGACTTCTCTCCTTTAACCCCTGTTTAGCTGCCATTGATAAACCAGGCACAAACAAGACCAATTTGATGTGAAATGACATGAATTCTAGTATCTCAGGTGTGTGTGGCCTGGTCCTGGTTTGACCTGTAGCCCTAGGCATGAAGAACATTGACCCCTGACCCCCTGAAGTACTGCTTGTTTGTAGTCTGTCTTCGCGTGACAGGATTCAGCACGTTTCATTTCAGTACATTGTACATTCAGGACTCAGGCAAAGCTCCAATTTCTTATTCACAATCTATTTAAGTCATAGATGGAATATATGTGAATTAAAAAGACAACTTGGAAAACTGGACTTCCCATACAAAATTAGAGGAACTGTAGTGCTGCGCAAGCTTTCCTCTGAGTCCAAATCCAGCCCACGCCTCTATTACAGCCTTGTGTACAATAATAATTGCTAAATGTGCAATAACTGTATTATTGTAATCTGACTTTTCTGCCATCTGTTTAACATTACACATTTTGAAAGCAATCTCCATAAGATTTAAAATGCATTGATTGTACTTTATATTTATATATATTTTACGTTAATCTTTACTTAATATTTAGTTGAATTTTACTGGGAGCAGCTGCAACCCGACAGTTTCACTGCAGGATCAATAAACTTGTCTGATTCTGATGATTGAATGCTTAAAGGTTGTCTTTTGGAACAATGTCCAAAAGTCTGAGCAACCTTCTACATGTCAGGCGGAGCTCATTTTATTACCTCAAACTAGTACAATGTTTATTTCTCCCTGAAAAAATCTTCTAAATGTGACAGGCCAGAAAAAAGTGCAAGAGCAGGGGTCCTCAAACTACGGTGCCCCCACATTTGGATCGGCCCTCTAAACAATGTCAGAGACATGTTTTAAATTTTTTTATTTATATTTATACATTATAATATATTATATCTATATTTGACAATGAAGGTTAGCTTTCAAACAAAACATTTTCTTAGTTATTAATGTAGCCTAATTATTGGTTAGATTCACCCACCAACCAACAGAATGGTACATTCAATATAACGTAAATGATTTGATTTCAACAGCAATAAATGTGATAAAATGTCATTATGATAACAATAATAAAGCTCTTTTAATAGGCGATATACTGTATCTCTTGAAAAGTAACTCTCATTTGTCTGTAGGGTACATAACAAAATGATGAACTTAAACTGATAGTCACTTCCCCAGTAAAGAAACTAAAAAAGATGTGTCCCTCACAGAAAAAGATTTGGTGACCCCTGCTCAAGGGACTAAAAATCCATTACAGTATATGAAGAGCATCGGCAAAGTCTTTTTTTTTTTTCAACGAGTTTCTGTCATGCCAACCAACAAATCAAAAGAAACTCATAATCGAATGCTGTACACAGCGCTGTCGTTTAAATTTGGCAGCACTATAATTATATCCTTGTTTTTTTTGTGGGTTTCTGCCTGCCGAATTTCCATCTGGAGTGTTAACAGGGTGGTTAATTGTAGATGACGAGACTCTCCACTTTGAAACTGGGTGCTTCTGTTAAAAACGCACAAACATCCCCCCAGAAATATACGTCATAATCAGTTTCTAATTCAAAAGGGTCCTGCGAAATGTCTCGCTCAGCCAGCAAACACATTCATCAACCTGAGAAAGCAGATATCAGACACCAGCCACAGCTTACACTTCATTCATCACACACATGCACACTCACGCACACAGTTTAACAAATGAAAGAGCATATATAGCCTCAAGTCACACATCTGCAAATGGACACCTCTACCCTCCCTTCTTTCGCGCTATCCGCACACACACACACACACACACACACACACGCACACACGCACACACACACATGCAAACACACATTTTTTACAAGCTCCAGGTGTTATCAGTACAGTACTGTATACGTTTTACACTCTGTGGGGCATGTTCCAGTAAAAACCCCACAGTGTTTTCAATTCTTTCAGCTCATAAATCTCTCACACACACACACACACACACACACACACACTCAAATGCAAACACAATGATAAACCCTTCATAATGATAAACTCTACCACATAACTCAAACATGGTGAGGTATTTACGCTACTAATCAGTTGAACATTTCCTCATAAGTCCCAGTATTTCCCGTCATACACAGTTTTTTTTTAATTAAACTTGGAGTAAGATTTTGATCCTGGCCCTGCTGAACACTTAATTTTATGCTCTTGCGGTGTCCCTCCTGTCCTTTCCTCCTACCTTTTTCCTGTGCTGAAGGATTTTGGGTGGTAGTTATTACCCATTGGCTCTCTGTGAAATTACAGAGCCATTTCCTGAGTCCGACAGCGCAGCCGTGATAGAAATCGCACATTAATACAATTGACTGTAGGACATCTTTATAGAACATGAATCCAACTGCCAAAACATACAAGCGACTAGAAAGAATAAAAACTTTCTGCTGGAGAAAATAATGCTCTAAATAATAAAAACTACTGAATAGTTTTATTTGCAGGTTTTACATGTATGTAGCGATTCCTATTATTATCATTATTATTATTATTATTATTATTATTATTATTATTATTATCAATCCTTAGCACATGGCCAACACATGTCCATTTGAATCATATAACAGGGGTCAAATAGGACTGCAGGATGTTGGCAGTGTAACAATGTATTGTGTATTACAGCCACTGTGGTCAGTTTATGGGCCAGCTGGATTGAGTGTAGTGCATCAAAGCAACATCATGTCAACAACGGCTAGGCCTTGTGCGCTGAAACGTGAGACTCTCCGGAGAAGGAGATGTTTGTTTTATATATATATGAGAGCACAGTAACCAAACGAAACACTCACACTTTCCGTTCATCTTCCAGTTCTGCGGTTCAGCCAACAAGGTAATGGCACGGTCGATTAAACTCAACATTTAAACAAAACCTGGGACCAGGGAACCTTTAAAAGACAACACCTAGCATTATTAACTGCACAGCAGTAGGATTACGCTCACGCCACCTGAGGAGAAATTAGCCTGAACCTGGAAACTCTGTGTCTGTAGGCCAGGGGTCAAAATACCGAAGTGTGGATGTTGCCGGGGTGATCGTGATGGTGATGTGAGGCTGATAAGCTTCCACAGTGCATGCAGTAAATGAACTCTCAGTAATTATGTCATTATAGGATTTTTGTTTTTATGGCCAAATTACAGGGTGCAGAAGGTGGGGTGGAGAGGTAGGGTGCTTGCAAATAGGGTTAGACTCCTGGTGGGACATGGAGTGTCTGGCAGCCTGGTTGCAATATTATTGTGGAAAATCTGTTGAGGAAGCAGCTTTTTTACAGCGATTCTGCCATTTGTGGAAGCTCAAGCAAGGATCCGACTTTGCCAACCAGTGAGCCGTTCGAGCTGGCTCAGTGCCCTGATAAAAAACAATGAGTCTTTCACATCGCCTAACACATGCCCATCACGCATGTTTATGTACACACACAAACATACACACACGCACACGCACTGTGGATCCAGGGTGATCCAAATGCCTAATCATACTACCTTTTTTCCGAGACATCATCGGCTACATCATTCAATCTGGAAGCACAGAATTGAGAGTTTGAGATGACTTGAAGGGACAGAAGCAGGATGGATGTACAGCACAGTGTGCAAGAAATCATTGTTCATACTCTGATCTTCAGGCCAAACCAAAGCCATGCTACTTCAGCAAGGTGATTCGAATCTCATGCTACATTCGTAAATTACTCGAATATATCTCCAGTTTAAGGATATTAATCAATGTGTTCCAAAGACTCCCAACCTTTGGTTGTACTTTTATATATGACAACACTGTATATTTTCATATCATTGTTGTATAACAGCATTATCTTATCAGCCTACAATTCATTAGAACCTCATAAACCCAGTATTGAATATATTTATGATCTGGTACACGGTATATAAAACTCAAAGATCGTAGCCTGTTTAAAAGGGCAGAGGTCAGTTTGTTCAAGTGCACAACGTTACTGAAACTCCTACTTTTACAAATGTAGGAACTACATACCTACATCATGTAAAAAGACAGTGTATATAGTGTGCGGTTTTTGATGTTTAAACATGACCGCACACACATACACACCACATATATTTATATGTACATTACTTCGTTTTCCTGTCCATCTTTCCTGACCTGAAAATGATACAACACTTATTCAAACTTCATTCAAGTTGCAGGTTCTTCTGACACACACACACACACACACACACACACACACACACACACACACACACACACACACACACAAACACACACAACAGTCATGATACATGACACAATCCAGTCCATAGAAGCAGAAAAAGCTACATCAATGCTGTATCAATTTAAGTTTTTACCATTGTCTCATTGTACGCTTCAGATTATTGTCTTGTTGTATAGTGAAGTTGTTTTCAATCAGCTGCAGTCCAGATGGAACTGCATGGTGTTGATGTATGGAATGGTAGCCATGTTGGTTTCGTTTTCTTTTTACCTGGAATAAGTCTCCAACTTTCCCTGCTCCAAAACAACCCAAAACCATTAAGCTTCCACCTTCATGTTTGACTGTGGGTCAGTCTGCTTACATCTTCTCTCCTGTTCTCCATCTTACACAAGTTCTCTTGTTAAAGCCAATAATGACTTATCTGTCCACAGAACTTTGTATCTAATAATTTACTGTGCAAGTCTTGTGTGTTTTTCTCTATTTTCTATTTTGGTGCATTCAAACAAAAGGCCTATGCATGTGTCTTAAAAACCATAAAAGCTAGGTATTAACTTTTAACAGGCACTGTATATCATACTTTCTATTTATAAATTACTATTTTGAATCTTATATGCATAAATGATTAAAGAATATATAGAAAAATCCTGAAATTTGTATTTTTATTTAATTTTTGACCATGATTGCATGCCTCATCGCTTGCTAGGATTGCACACAGGTGTTTATCTGCACCAAGCATCAGCACAGAGAGTGAGAGTCTATTCAGTGCAGCATCTTATGTTCTCAATGACAGGAGGAACAGTATCTACTGCCAGAAAGCTGAGCAACTGTTCTTAAATAGAAACCTGTTACTTTTATTGAAATAGAAAGCAGTCCAATTTTCAATGTGCAATTACACAATAATTTGTGTAGCCTTAAAAACTTTGTTCACGACTTGTGACTACAACTGTTGTTTACAATTTGAGGTTGGTTCTAGTTTGTATTAATGCTGTTTTGCACAATAATTGTTTTATTTAATTATGTTAAAAAAAACTCAATGGAGAATAACATATTTAAGTTTGTTTTAAAATATTCAGTTTGTCGATATGTGATTATTTTATTGGTTTGTAGTCTTTCAGTTCAGATTATTAAAATGTCACAAAATTAAAAGAATTATACATATGAAATGTGTATATATACAAAGATGAATATGGAAATATGGAAATATTGTTTGAGTTATTAAAAAGTTTACAAAAGTAAAAAAAAAGTAAAAAACTAAAAGACTAAAAGCAGCAGAAGCAAGGATTCATTTGTTTTATATTGCATTGCAGTAATGGTCTGAGGAGATTTGGAGGTGATTTTACATACTATTTTAAAATGAATTTATATAATACATTGTTGTTTTAATCAAATATTTCACTTTAAAATAATAATAAAAAACAACCCGACTGTTTATACATGTTGACACTATGCAAATACGGTATTAAATTGAACAAATAATAATTACTAAACTATAAATATTTCTTTTTGTACATAGATGTACATGTTTGATGTCCGAAGTAATAAACTAGCATAAGCTGAAAACCACTTTTAAAACTTTCATCTATAAGCGTGACTGGGGATATACTAACCATCAAATAATTTCAATTTATAGTTTTATTTCAGATTTAAATAAAACTATCCTTTTTTTATTAAGATTACTACTAAAAGTCAGAGTGGATTGATGTAGAAATGTAACTAGAAACACAGGATAAAAAGTAATGCGTGCATGATCTGACGGCAGGCACTTAACCCTGAGTTAACCTACAACCAGGGTGATAATTTTAACCCACCAGCACATTACCACACACATAAGGCATAAACACTCCCCCTCAGCATTTATAGCTGCCCCTGAAATTTGTACTAGTTGGGTAACTGCCGTTAAATAAAATAGTAAGGGATAGACAGACTCTCCCTCATTACTGTGTCCTGTGATGCCACACATGGTTGCAATGCTTTTGTGTAAATCAGCCACATGGGTTTATCATGCTGACGACGTGCAGGAGAACAATGTGTTACTCACAGTCTGGGTTTGGGCTTGATGGGAATAGGGGGTCCCTCCTTAGATAGAGATGGAGATGGAGATGAAGGAAGGTCAGCTTCTTCAACAGGGGATGGAACATCCTTCATACTCACTGCTGACTGGGGGCTTGGGGTACTGCTGCTGGAAAATGCTCCATTCGCTCGGTGCTCAACATCTACAGCAGGCTGGACACTAGGCCAAATGTCCAGCTCATTTATCTGGAAGGCTTCGGCACTAGGCGGAGTTTTGGGTGGGACCTCTAGGAGGCTGATTTCATTGGGCGGGGGAGGGGGCGGGAACGAACGATTGTCTTCGAAGATGCTGTCGTCTTTGGGTACGCCATTTCTGGATGACTCCTCAGGCCCTAAATTGAGGACAGACAATAAAGTATATTGAATAAATTACAATTTCTTTGTTTTGGTTTTTATAGTTTTTCTAACATACAAAATGTAAAAACAAATTTTTTTCTTTTATAAATTGTATTGTAAAATTTATCCTGTTTGTGCACTATATATCTTAGGCAATGGAACAGTATGCCTGTTGTGACATAGTAGAAACATCATGATATGTTGAGCCATTATGATATGTCGTTTAATAGTTAAATATGCAATTAATATAAATAATTATGGTAGCTAACTCTATTAGTCTCATGTCTGAATATGTAATAATTATTGATAATACAAAGCACAGAACTACATAGTTAAATACACTCACCAGCTGCCTACACAAGCACAATTTTGAAAAATGCAGATACAAGTCTAAAAATTAATGTCATGTTCACATCATGTGATCTCAGGCCTATTAACTAGGATATGGTTGTGAGGATTTTCACACACAACTATATCTAGGTTCAAAAATAAATACTATAAAAAAAAACAAAAAACATTCAATTTGTGATAAATCCTGGATGATTAGGGAAAGTCAGAGGAAAATGACCAGACTGGTTCAAACTGAGAGGAAGTGTATAGTAACTCAAATAACCACTCTTTATACACAAGGAGAAAAGCATCTCAGAATTGACAGCCAAAAACAGAGATCTAAGGCTATTATTAGCACAAAACTGGACACTTCAAGATTGGTTGAAAAAAGAAACGTTGGCATGTATTTTGGTTTATTTATTTGTACTTAGTTAAGACTTAGACTGTATATTTAAGTATGATTAATACATAATACTTAAAAAAAACTATTAAACAAAAATTAGGGTTCTTTCTGGTGCTGATTTATCTCTAGGGAAACATGTTTTGGTTTGGAGTGCATCTAAGCCTTTATGAATCCATGTAATCCTTGTTTATTTGGGTCAGACCTCATCTTTGATATAAATAACTTTGCTGATCCAGCCTCAGAAATAAACACTTCTTCCTTGGCATGCGTGTGCTGCACTCAGGATCGAATTCCACCCTACAGGTGCTCATGTTCACTCCAAGCAATCTCGATATTGCACAGAGCATAGGGTTTTACTGCGAGAAAACCAAACGCTAAAACCTTTACTGCTCCTCTTTGGAAAAAACCCTTTAAAAACTGTCTTTAAATGAGAGAATTAAATTCCTCTTTTTTCAAGTTTTTCACCAGAAAGAATTCGAAACCTAAAAAAGGAGAAAGAGTTCCTTGTTCTTAATGCTTTTTTGAATCAGGAAACCCTTCTTATGTCGCTTCTTTCACCACAAACCATTGAAGACTTTCGCATGAGTCACTTATAGTGTATAATTAAGTCATACTGCTCGAGCCACATGCGTTTAAATATTTACTATTGCAACCGCTTTATTACTGCTGACTAATATAGAAGATTTGTTACCTCCATTGGGAGCAGATTGTACAAAACATATTGCCATGGTAAATTCGTCCATTAGTTCAGGTTATGATGCTTTACAGATCACCATAGAGGACAAACTCGACCACATTAACATAATGACCCCCTGCCTAATATTGTGTTGGTCCCCCTTTTGCTACTAAAACAGTCCTGATGCATAGAGCATTAAAAGCATTTATTATTTCCTCAGCAGTTTCAGCTACAGGAGCTCATCTGTTGTAATGGGCCACACGGACCAGCCTTCACGCCTCACGTGCATCAATGAAACTCGGCCGCCCATGACCCTGTCCCCGGTTCACCACTGTTCCTTCAGTGGAGCACTTTTGATAGATACTGACCACTGCAGATCGAAAGTACCCAGAAGAGCTGCGCCGACCCAGTCGTCTAGACATCACAATCTGTCCCTTGTCAAAGTCAAATATCCTTGCCAATTTTCCTGTTTCCAACACAGCAAATTTGAACTTTCTGCCTAATAAATCCCACCCACTAACAGGTGCCAGGATGAAGAGATAATCAGTGTAATTCACTTCACTATAATGTTATAATGTTATGCCAGGTCATTGTGTTTACTAATTTATATTAATGGACAACACATCATTAATAATGAGGAAAACATGTTTGCGATTTGCGATTACCTGGCAGAATGGTTAGCTGGGCACTGCATCTGATGGAGCCGTACTGGTTTGTAGCACTGCAGCAGAACAGGCCTCCGTCTTCAGGGAAAACTTCGGCTATCACCAGAGTGCAGATCTCCTCTGTTGGGTCAGTCAGAGAAGTGACAAATTAGATATTGTTTACAGACAAAGGTAGACTGTAAGAATGCATTATTTACTCTGTTATCGTATATAAGAATATTTATATTTTATGGAAAATTGTACTGCAGTACATTTCAGAGAAATATTTAGTTCCTCTCTACTTCAAAGTAAACACATAGACAGTGTTAAATACAAAGCTGTGGCGAGAGCACACGTGTAACCCATAGTTCTGAGAGTGTGTAGAGTACATGTTCTTCCACTGTGTGTCTGTAACTATAGAAATCTTCCTCATTATAAAGGTCTGATATTCAGGAGAATGGAACACTGATCTGCATCCATTATTCACATCGAGTTCTTATATATGACTACTTTTACTCAGTGGTGTAAAGCATTTATGTAAATGTACTTCACCACTGAACTTAAGTATTTTTTGGCTACTTTCTAGTTTTGCTGTGTATGAAAAATAAAAGCAACTTTTACTCTCTACTCAACTACATTTTTGATTCCATATATGTACTTTTTACTCTATATTTTAAGTGACAATGACCATTATCATTTACATTTTGCAATCAGTCAGCCTTAACTTAATCTAAAATGATTTACTTAAATTGTATTTGTTCATTAAATACTAATGATTCTTCTACTTTATGACATGATCCTCTGATTTTATTTGTTAATTAAAGATCCCTTTTTGAAAGATTGCTTTACTACAATTTGTTTTGTATTTTAGGAAATAAAACCTCACAAAGTTTTATATCACAAACGTTTTGGATTTTTACTCACATGACTTGGTGGTTCAAATGCTCAAGTTATATTGGAACTCTTTATACCTCTGCTTTTACTTCTGATATTTATATCAATTTAAAATGGGGTATTCAAGTACAGGATTTGTGTACTTCCAAATACAGGATTTGCATCCATTACTGGTTACAAATGACCATGGCTTTTAAACCTTTATGATTCTGTATTCAAGTAGAGGATGTACATCATAAAACAAAGAAAGTGCATTTGATGTCAAATAAGTGGCTCAACACTTATCTATAGGAATTTTGTGTTCTGATGCAGCATGACATCATTATCAGGAATATAGCGATGAAGGTAAAAGTGCTGAAACAGAAGCTGTGATTGGCTTTTAGAGTTGATGAGTTAATCTGATGAATACAGATGGGCGTAATGCAACCAGATGTGTTTCACAACCAGGTGAGAGGAAGAATAAGACAGGTGTGACGACGTAGACACATAAATTTGTCAGAAATTGGTGTGATTCAATGTTAAAACATATCTTAATCCTGTTTAGACGTAATCTAGTGTCTGGGTAAAACTATACAGATGCACAGAGGATGCATCACAGCCTGTGTACCTTTTAAATAAGCAGGAAATGTGTGTGTGTGTGTGTGTGTGTGTGTGTGTGTGTGTGTGTGTGTGTGTGTGTGTGTGTGTGTGTGTGTCATTTTTTTGACAAGTAACTGTTTCCACATACATCCGGATTTTGCATTTGTTTTAAAAGCGTAGTTTGGAATTGACAAAATCCTGTTGCGTCACGCACAGTCATAGGACGTGTATTTCTGGGATTGATAGAGTGCCAAAGAGAGGGTTGGAATATGTGTGTGTTTGTGTGTGTGTGTGTGTGTGTGTGTGTCTGTGTGTGTGTGTGTGCCATGTGTTTGTGTTTGTTTTGCATGTTGGGGCAAGAGTGACACTCACCAGGCTCTGCTGTAGATCTCGGTTCTGGGAAATAGACAAAAGATCGTGAGAAAGGAGAAAAAGGAACATGTCAGTAGTAGTATTGTTTTTTTTTTGTGTGTAGTACATTACCTACTGTACATTGTTGCTTGGTTTCTTTTTATACATTGGTTTTTGTCAATCAATACATGCATGCAAGTGTGTTAGCAAAATATTTGTTCGATTATCCCAGAATTGCTGGGTGTTTCTAACTTAGAACATGTTGCAATATTGGTGGTGGTGGTGCTGTCAAAATTTATTATTTTTTTATAATTTATTTTTTAATAATTTCTATTGAGCGAGCAGTTCTAAGGAATACAGAATTCTACAAAAACAGTTCATGTAATCTGAACAATCTTCTCCTTATCACATCCTGTAGCATCATGTGACAGCAGCTGTTTCACAAATACATCAATCATTGAAAAGAAAACATTAACAGGAATGTTGACTATCGCTCGAGGTAAAAAGGTATCATCGTCAGTGTCAATAAAAATGCCATTATCAGTGTCAAAATCAGTGCCATGAGTGTGTTGATGGTGTGCTCCTACTTTTTTGAAGGATGCGAAAATCCGGCGAGTCCTGGATCTCATGACCCTGCCGGAACCACTGAACCCGGAGCGGCGGACTTCCTTTTACCCTGCACTCCAGAACCACCAGCTGCCCCTCACATGCCTGGGCATCCTGCAATAACTATAGGAAGAAAGAGAAAGAGGAAGCATAACGATTAAAACACACACACACACACACACACACACACACACACACACACACACACACACACACAAATACACCGATCAGGCATATCATGATGACCAGTGAAGTAAAATACAGTGATCTCTTCATCATGGCACCTGTTAGTGGGTGGGATTTATTATTCAGCAAGTCAACATTTGATGTGCAAGAAGCAGGAAAAATTGGCGAGCGTGAGGATTGAGTAAGTTTGACAAGGGACAAACTATGAAGTCTAGACAACTGGGTCAGAGTATCACCAAAACTGCAGCTCTTGTGGGATGTTGCCAGTCTGCAGTGGTCAGTATTTATCAAAAATGCTCCAAGGAAGGAACAGTGGTGAATCAGCGACAGGGCGGTCAAGGCTCATTGATGCATGTGGGGAGCGAAGGCTTGTCCATGTGGTCCGATCTAACAGATGAGCTTCTGTAGCTCAAACTGCTGAAGAAGTTCATGATGTTAATGCTCGACTGTTCATGACAGTTTTGCCATAAAAAGAGGGGACCAACACAATATTAGGCAGGTGGTCATAAAGTTAAGGTGTATATATAACCATTGCTTAGAAGATATTTAGGACCGGACTGAGTCACAAAACAACACTGGAATCACCACAAAGTTAAATTGAGAGGTTTAGTTATTATTACATGAGAAAAGATTATTGTCAAATGTTATTGTCAGCTTATTTAAAGTAACTATTATATTACAGATATCCTTAATTTCCGTTTTATGGGCATTTAGGATCTAAGGAATTTGAAACTGGGAGCCTTGTATAACCAATACAGTGTGAGCTGCATTAAATGAACATAAAGTGTTCATAAGTTACAGATTTTTAAATGACAAGATGTTTCACAAGGCCAACACGAATTATTTCATTATGTTGTTCTTAAGAATTTCATCATGAAAATGTCGACATAAAATCTATGATGGCTAAAACATGTTGAGACCCTAAGCCATGTGGCAATGACAAGATCAAAAGAATTTTTACAATAAATTATGAAAGCTCATTATTATAATCCACTTAGCTATTCAGGGCCACCTGACTTTTCCAGTCATATGAGGTTCTTCCCAAACTGTTACCACAAAGTTTTCCACACAGTTGTATAAAAGGTCTTTGGATCCAGTAGAATAAAATTTTCCCTTCACTTGAACTAGGAGACCCAAACCTGTTCCAGCATGACGATGCCCCTGTGCACAAAGCCAGCTCCATGAACATATGCTTTACATTGGTTGCAGTGGAAGATCTCCTGATATTGAGTTATCAAACCTATTGGACACCTTTGGGATGAATTAAAATACTGACTGTGCCCCAGGCCTCCTCACCTCACCTACATCACTACCTAACTTTATTAACACCCTTGTGTCCGAATAAATCTCCACAAATCTCCACAAACACACTCCAAAATCGAGTGGAACATCTTCCCAGAAGAGTGGAGGTTATTACAACAGCAAATCTGAACTAAATGTAGAATGGGATGTTCAAAAAGCACATATGAATCTTATGGTCAGATGTCTGGATTAGTCACATCTTGCTTTGGTGTATGTTTTTTTGTTATTTATTTACCTTGGTGAAGGTAGGGGGAGCTGAATGAAGTCCATCAGCAGCATACTGTGAAGAGACAGGACTCTGAACCTTAAAAAAATGTGTGTGTGAAAGAGAGAGAGAGAGAGAGAGAGAGAGAGAGAGAGTGTGTGAAAGAGAGAGAGAGAGAGAGAGAGAGAGAGAAAGAAACTGTCTCAAATTTCTGTATGCCTTGACATCTGTTACTGTCATTCTTAATGAGCTTTCCAGACCTGTGTATTTTAAAACCCTTTTAGTGTTCTTTAGTGTGTGTGTGTGTGTGTGTGTGTGTGTGTGTGTGTGTGTGTGTGTGTGTGTGTGTGTGTGTGTGTGTGTCTTACTCTCTGTGACAGTGGCTGGAGTAGTGTGGAGCGGAGGGACGGTTTATCAGGGCTTTTTGGTGAAGACGTGCGAATGGTCAAGGACACCGACGCTGTTTTCTTCTGCACCCTGAGGAAATATCCCAGAGTTACCCAGAAACACTGCACACACTCTAATCCACTTTTATACACACAAATACTAAAGAAATAGTGCTACATTTACATTTGCAAACTACCTAGCACAAACATAATCCTGGATCTTCCTTCACATATTTGTTCTCTGATATCTTTTTTTTTTTTTAATGATTCAACTAACACAAAAGCAAATAGATTCATGCTCCATTAAGGTGAACTGTGCTTCAAAGACAGACGGCTGAAAGATTGAGACTGGTCTCGGCCTATTAATCCCTAACGGCCGGATTTAGAATCACAAAAGCAGCTACACGGCTTATTAAGTTTGAAGAGACAGGCTCGGCTCGGCTCGGCTCGGCTCTAGGTCTAAAAACTTGCCGGTACCCGGCATTGAATAGGAAGGTTTGACGCACTCTTTGTGCATATGACGGTAAACTAAAACATTCCTCTAAAGCTTTAGACGGGTTTTCTATTTCTTTTATTGTGCGAGAATGAATGTTTAGCTGGATAAATCCCTGGCCAAAAGTCTTTGTTATTTTGGATGAGACCTTTTGCTAGATTTTATGCTTATTTGTATCTCTCCTGGAGTCTGTTTGAGATATGTTTGTTGAGAGTATCAATGTACAGATTGAAATAATCATGCAAGCCATGTTCAGCGTGGTTTGTATTTCCTTCTGATATTTAATTGTTCAATCTGAGATAGAAACAGTGTAAATCTACATATAGTAAAGCTACAGTGTGTCAAGTGTCTTTAAAAGCATATTTCTAAATAATAAATGCATAATTATCAAAGAGAAAAAAAACATGACGGTTAAAAAAAATAAGGTTTCACCAACTGCAAACAAACACTTCAAATAACTGGAGATCAGTATTTCATATCCCTGTGCTGTGGCCACTCTTATTTTTCCGAATTTTTTATTTTTTTTATTTAGCCACACTGGATCCCTTTCAAGCATAAACTGCCTGTTTAAAGTCTTGCCACAGCATCTGAATTGGGTTCAAGTTAGGACTTCATCTAAGCCACTCCAAAACTTTATTCAATTCAAGCCACCAGCATGTTATGATGTTCTTATTGTGGAATGCCTTGTTAACTTTTTGTCTAATGTACCTTTGACTCATCAGTCCACAGAGCATTGTTCCGAAAAATAATAGAATGTAATAATATCCAAATGTTTTTTTGGAGAATGTTTGACAAGCCTTAATGTTTTATTTCTTTAAGTGATGTTTCAATTCAACAGGGCTGGCAGTAATCAGGCCCTGGTATGTTGAGTCTAAATAGGAACCAATTATTCCATTTTTCATTTTATTTACAGATGGTCCCTGAGTTCCGATGGTTCAATGTACGATTTTACGATTTTACGCTGATGATAAAAATATTTTATGTTTAGCGAGGCAAGCAAATTTAGCAGCGTATGCTCCGCCCTCCACTTGCAAACCGGAGCTCGTTCATGTGCCTGCCTGCTGCCACATACATATATACTGTATAGATTATACATTCTAATACTGTAAACTACTTTGTTTATTTATTAACTAGCCATACTGATCACCATTTGTTAAGACTCCTGGGTATTTTCGATTTATTACCTGTATTTCTATTCTATTATTTTATTATTATTAATCTTTAAATAAATTGATTGATTAAGTTACTACAGGGGCGATTACATTTTTACACAGATTTAGAGTATGTTTGCGTTTGTTAATTAAATAATTTAAATTAGATAATTTAACAGTTAAAAACTGTATTTTGTGTTCATTTAGGCCAACTTTATATTCAATTTATCTTGAAAAATAGACCTGAACATTTCAGGATGACGATTTGGAACAAAAGAAGAAACCAGAAAGGACTTCCATTTTGCATTGGTGTACTGGTATATATATATATATATATACATTTTTTCATTATTTTTTTACTTTTTTTTTTCATTTTTTTTTTACTTTTTTACTTCTGCTGCACCACTTGATTTGACCTGAAAAGAGCTAATCACCTCTAATTGGTTAAGACGTCACTAGAGACGTCACTAGAGAAACTATGCTTTTATCATGTTACTTTGTAAGGCAAAGACCACTCATGCTGTACTAATTATGACATTATTATCAGATAATATCCATCTCATATCCATGTTTTAAACACTGACTTGTTGATGTATTTATATAGAAATAGTCTTGTATGACTGACAAATAACTACATGGGAACATTTTTAAGATGGGCGTCAAAGGTGAAACTTCGGTCAGAGCTCTTGGCTCTTTAAGGTAGCGTCAGGAACCTAAGATGTCTAGATGTCAAAACTATTTGGCCACATTGGCTGGAAAAGGCTAGAAAAACTTCAAAATCAATTTCTAGAAGAATAAATCTAACTTTTGCTAGTGTGTGAAGGAGATAATTATTTTTGTTGTCTGTGGGTTGAGTTGAGGGTGTAACTGAGGTAAACATAATTATACATAGTGTTACCTGACATCATGAAAAAAAGCAGGCAAAAAAAGCAAGCTAACAGCAGGTTTGAGGAAAATAATTATACTGACTACATTCTTACACACACCAGAAACACTGGAGAATATTCTTGTCTAAGTTATGATTTCAGTAATCCACCTTGGAGCAACATGAGTGCTGTAATGAGTCTGTAACACTTCGAGTGAAATAATTTTTGTACCAGGGACAGACAAACTTGCAACAAATAAAGCCTGCAAAGAAAGAATGATAGAATGAGTTGGGATGGGATGGGGGATGGGGTGAAATTTGGAAAAAGGAAGGAAGTTGCCTAATGTGACATCAGCAAATAGCGAAAGACAGAGAGATAAAAAGAAAGCGAAAAAATGTTATTCAAGATTTAGAATGGATTAGGACGGTGCACATGTAGCGCCAAAAGGCCAAGAGATCGCAGTTTAGTGTTTCCCTGCTTTATTGTGAAGCCATTTCAAGCCTGTTACCAATAACGAAGCTGTTATGACCGGTGGGAATTAGTTTGAAAGCAATTAGCCTTGCTCAAATGTCAAATGTCAGTGAGGTCAAAGCAGTTATACTGAAAAACATACTGTGGCATTGCTCCTGATTTAGATTTGGACACGGATCCTTCGCCCTCTGAGTCTGAAGAGGAGGCTCCTGAGGATGGTGGGTGAAAAAAGTGAAAGAGATAGGAGAGAGAGAGAGAGAGAGAGAGAGAGAGAGAGAGAGAGAGGAACTACTTAATAAATCAGTATACAACTATTATATTAGTGCTTCATCTATACGTGTTTCTACACAAGTTCCCCACCCTCGATGTAGACCTCGGCAGAGGTGTTGTCTGCTCCCAAAGCGTTGGAGGCTACGCAGGTGTACCTGCCCGTGTCGTCCTCGAAAGCCTCGGCGATCACCAGCGTGTGCAGGTCACCATCCTGCCAGATCTGAATATCAGGACAGTGGTGCAGCTCGCGCCCCTCACAGAACCACCTGACCAATCAGAGAGCAACGAGGGAGGGTTAGCTGTGATGGACCGGCCAAGTGCGTCAAACGACAAAACGGCAAAGAAAAAAGTCAGCGAGAGGTCAATCTTTGATCTTTACTACAGCGTACTATTAGCGTCTGTTTCTGTAAACCAAATATTTAGTCCCCTAAAGATCTGCTTGGTGATTATTGATGGGAGTTGTTTGAAGTGGTTGTGACTAAAGAAATCTGTTTGGTGGAAGGGTTGCAGCTGTGCCATACCTTACGCGCCGTCAAAATGCAGGAAGGTCGGCCTTCTTCGGCTCGAAAACTATTCAACAAACACTCATAAGTAAGCTAACAGAGCCGAGCAAAAGAGGATGTGGCAAATGCTGAGCTAAATCACAACGACAAGAGCCTCATAAATCGGAGTATTTCAGAGTATACAGAGCCTTAATGAGCCAAAGGGTGATGGTGACTTTTTAAACAAAATATGCGTTATGCTTAAGCAAAACTCACCTCAGAAGGCAAGCTGCCACTGCTGGTCCCCTAAACAAGGCCCTTAATCTACACCTGCTCTGTTGTATAAATGTAATAACTGTAAGTTGCTCTGGATAAGGGTGTCTGTCAAATGCCTTAACTTATACAAAACCTCTGATATCTAGGGGACATGTTCAATCCGATACGCTTCGCATACACGTACATATTTAATAAACTTGACATCACAAGAAAAAAATCCTTGACTAAATTATAGTTTAGTTTACATGCTAATCCAGTTACTCAATCTGGAACGCAATTATCATTTAATACTGGTTTTAATGCAATAAACTTTAATCCTGTTTTATCCTATTACTTCAGATTCCAAGTCTTAAATCTACGTCTCGTACCACAGCTGGCTTGCATTTCCAAATGCATAGTGCAGATCGGATTGACTGTGGAAAATAAAAGTGCTCGTCCTCTTCAGTCAAAAATAGAAAAGTATAATGAATAATGACAGTTTTTTAGACTGGCAAATACATGGCATGGGATAAAGATCAAAATCAACATGTTTCCCACGATTTTAAGGTCATTACAGGTTAATAAGCAAATTAATATGTCTAAGTCCTCATTGGTGAATTCCATCAGCAATATGGGGGGGTAATTCATGAGTCACCAATAAATATAAGTCGCTCTTGATAAATCCAAAATGCATTTGCCAAATGCTATAATGTAAAAACAAAAAAGAACACCTTGCAGCCTGCAGACATGATCACCATGGACTCGCAACACTCTCACACTCTCACGTTCACATACACCAGATTATTGTTTCCACCTAGACTCAATCACTGACGAAATGTACAGTATAAGCACACACAAACCACTTACTCACCATGAACTAGCACTCTGTATATTTGTCTGACTTATCAAGCTTTTGTTCTTTGCTCATGTTATTCTAGGGTTTGCCTGACACGTCTTAGCTTTGTCTAAGACCTCTTTTCCCTGAACATTTCCCTTCAGAAGTAAAATAGACAATGGCAAGAAAACAATGTAAAAATTTAGATGTTATATATGTTCAGGAAACAAGCCAAAATGAAATAAATATACTTCTGAGACACTACTGTGCCACTATTTACCAAGAAAGGATAGAAAGTAACCTTAACCCAGGAGTGGCAGCATGGTGTGGCTGGAATTTGCACTAATAAGTTCGAATAAAATGCCTTAACCACTAAGTTACTACCTCTACCACTTTTATTGCACAAAGGTATATCATGATCATATTTGAATATTTTATAGTATGATTTGAATTGAGTTGCACAAGATCCCTCAGAAACTCATCAACCGTTTAAAGCTCATCAGTATTAAATGGAACAGCACCAACTCTTTTATTCTGTACTCTAGTTCATACACGAGACCTAAAAATTTTAAGGAAATTTTGGTTCACTCTTGCTCATTTCCTGACCAATAAATAGTTTTTAAGACCATTAAAAACATCATATTGTGCCATTTTGGAATTCAATCAAGAATCGAATTTTAGTTAGCACCTTGATCAGAATCTAATCAAGATGGTAAGATTCTAAAATATTGCCACTTTGTTGTTCATTTTGTAGCTGAGATCAGAGCAGACCAGAGCAAATGACTAAATCAGGGTATGTCAGTTGTCTCACCTGGAAAGCCTGGAGAAAACCATCTGATAGAAGCTGATTACGCTAGACTGAACTTTACCAAGTTTTCTTAATGTCCCACCAGCTGTGCGGACAATTACCCTTCACTCAAAAGGCTAATGCCTGTGGTTTTCCGCCTATACTGTGGTTTTTCCCTCTGTCTTTGAGTTGAATTTGAGCATTTTATTCACTCTGACAGGTAACAATGCTTAGTCATGACACATTTGATTGATATTCAGACAGTGACAAGCTTATGTAGTTTATGTGTGCAGATGGCAGTGAAAAACATCCAGGTGTCTCACACACTCATGCTTGGGAGACTCCGCACTTTGGCGTGACGCATAGGTCTGGGAATCATGAAGGACAGAGTGAGAGCAAGCATGCTTTACTCTCACTCAGACAGACATTCATGCACAGACATACACACTCTAGCTCACGTGAACATGAACCCATGACCTCAGATGGCTTTTTTTGTGTAGAACTCTCCGATACACCCCAAGGGTACAAGAACTAATACTTACGGGAAGCAGAGTATCCTGTACCCTTCACACACACACACAAACGCAAACACTTAAAGCTATTCTTTGCCCTGCTGTAAGCCTAAGAGCCGACAAAACAGCTGTTTGAAGAATTGGCAGAGCTCAAGAAAATTCCAGGACATTATTCAGACGTCTATAAAGAAGCTCAACAACGTGGCGTAGTTCGAGTCAGGTTTTCATTTTCCTCTATCAAACTTTATGTGCATAGTTAATCCATTTTAAGTTTGTTTCCTGATGAAAAACAAAAAGTGTATAGAGATTTTTCTCATATCTGTTCTCAATTTCTCAAGCAGGGAGTGTGTATTTCACACATTCCACAGCATCTTGGAAAAACACTTGTAAATATCGTGGACGTAACCATTTGGTTTGGCTCATATTCCTTACACCATCATGTCATTTCCACACCTCAGGCCGACACCTATGTCCTATTAACACATTTGCTTCGGAATCATATATCCCTACCAGCCAGGGAACCATTTTGACAGCAATTTTTCTATCAATATAAGCAATATACATATATTTGATATGAGGATTATACTGATAGAAGCTGTAAGCAGACACACAGAGCTCAAAACACCCAGTTTTAATACAAAGCTTGTTAATTAAACATGGACAAAAATCCATATCATATCTTAATGTTTCCATTCGGTGTTTTACAGACTTTACACATTGCACTGTGGACAGAAAAACAGCAATTCATCAGGAATGCGAGCCCGAATCCATATCCCAGGAAGTCTGATGTGGTTAACTGACATTTTATTTTTGCCATAGCCCCATAATTTCAAAAGACTTTTACTAGGTCTTGTACAATTTCTGGGAAATTATGGGGACATCACTAGTGGTGAACTATTTATCCTCTAAAGCACTGACACTTTTTCAAACATTAACATGATGAAGACCAGTCTAATTAACACAAAGAGAAAATGGAAGGCTCCTCATGAGTACAAGGACATTTGGAAGTGTTTCAGCTGTGACACATTATATTACAAATCCCCATACAATGCCACAGAGAGACCTTTTGGTAAGAGCCACCATTTGGCTTCGAATGTAAAACCACTCTGAAAATAACTCAGCATCTTCTGAAGAGAGAGGCCTCAGTACAGCTGCTGTAACTGGTGGCTAATGGCATTGGAGATTGTAGAAAAGCAATTCCATCTCTTGTGACGAACACTAAAAGTCCAATTCAATTGAAATGGTTTTATTTGTAGAGCTCTGGTAACAGTGGACATTGTCTCAAAGCAGCTTTACAGAGATAAAGAGGACATAAAGTTGTATAAAAGAATGTATAATTTTAGGGTGTAAATGTATCCCTAATGAGCGAGCCAGTGCCAAATGTGTCAAGGAAAAAAATCCCTGAGATGGTATGAAGAAGAAACCTTGAGAGGAACCAGACTCAAAAGGGAACCTCATCCTCATCAACACCAAATGTCCATTCATCAAAGTTCCATTATTGTTGAGGTGTCCACGTGTTCACGCCTGTGATCCTGAGCCATTTTAGTAGATAATTATTACAGTCCAAATACATCCTCAAACTACTTTCTTTTCCTTGCCACAGTTGCCACTGACTCACTCACTTACATGCACTAAACTTATAAATTCTTTTATACTACTTTATATCCTCTTTATCTCTGCAAAGCTGCTTTGATTCAATGTCCACTGTTAAAAGAGCTTTACACATACAAATTAATTCACTTGAATGAAATTCTCTATAGAAGTGTTCCCACACAATCCAGTGACATTTGTGGACAGGGGTTGAATATGGCACATTATATTAACAATCTGGAATTAGGCACAATTAATGGATATTATTTCTTGAAGGGCATTTAGGTCATTAGTGTTAATAATACATTAACAAGACATAAACTATAAACTAACATGAATAACAGTACAGAAATTTGTAGGAGTCATGTTATAGTTAAGGTTAGTTCGTGATTATTGCATGACCTAATGAAGTAGAATATACAATAGATGTATTTGTCACTAAGGTTAAGGCATTAATATTACAGGCTATTGTAAAGTGTTTTCGAATTTCTGAAAATATTCCTTCTAATAATTAGCAGAAACAACTACAGTGTAAGGTCATAAACTGATCACCATCCAACTACTGAACTGAAGGTCGAAGGCACACATTTTCTAAGTGTTGTCATTCTCCCGTCTCGCTTCCTGACATGCTCGTTCTAATGCGAAACAGAATCGTGACTCACTCATACAGTAAAATACAGCATGTGAGGGTGGTGAAGATTTTGTTTGCTTAAAGTCCGGCCGCAAAAAGTTGTGTGTGATTTCAGATCCCTTCTCTGATTAGACCAGGAGCAGAGAACAAAGAGAAAGTGCTCTCGCATGCCTCTCCATCGAATCAGGCATCGAAGACATTCTTCTCACAGCTCTTTCTTTCATCCTCTTTGAGCTGTCTTTAGAGTGAGAGTCTCAGCTCATTTCTCTTCATCACAGACTGGCTCATCTTTTGTCTACACTTTGTCTGTTCATAGTGGTTGAAACCTGATCAAGAAAGTAGACTTTTGTGCTCTACACACTTTATAAGCTTGTGTTTCTTCCTATACACTCTCATAGACCATGCTCTATTGCCTACTGATCACTATAATGAGTCTGGTATTTAAAAGTTAGCACTAATTAGCAACTCCAAGACTGCCGTAAGTGTTTCCACATGCCGCCTGACCACGCCTGTAATCCATGAGGAAGGAGATGGCTTGCCACAGCAACAAGACTCAACAGACTACAGTATTATTTACACCAAAAACTTTGCAGAAATCCAACACGCCTGTCAGACAGGATGAATAATTTTCCATGGGAGCTTCTTGAAGTTTTTGAAGTCTTAATGAAAATTTCAGCATTATCCTCACAGATCCTCCAAGACAGATGGGAAATAAAACATATACAGTAAAATAAATCTTCTAATTACATCCCCTTTCTCTCAAGTTTCCTTTTGAGACAAAAGACATCCGCAGTCTCATGTCTCCACTTCAGTTTCAATAGATCTCAACACATTGTGTTCAGATCTGTCACTATATCACTTACACTATCCGATTTACTACAAGGATATTACTATACACCCAATGAGAAGTTCAAAAAGTATGTTAGTTTCCGATATGCTTGTATCAAATACCTGGAAAAACTGGTAGATCAGTCAACTATTATTTAATCTGCTTATTTAAACTGCATATTAAACTGCACTATATAGAAAAATGTTTTTGGACACTTGACCATATGATTGTTGTGTGCTTTTCGACATCCCATTCCACATTTTTTCCCTATTTGTTGTTATAATAACCTCCACTCTTCTGGGAAGATGTTCCACTAGATTTTGGAGTGTACTTGTGGAGATTTCAGCTATGAGGGTGTTAGAAAAGTCAGGTAATGATGTAGGTGAGGGTGAGGGTGAAAGATATTCAATAGTGTTGAGGTCAGAGCTTAATAGCAGGCCACTCAAGATCTTCCACTCCAACCTATATCAATCATATCTCGACAGAGCTGGTTTTGTGCACAGGGCCACTGACATACTGGACAATTAAAAAATCCTTTTCAATTGTGTGCCTCCAACTTTGTGGTAACAGTTTGGTCAGCCCATTTTTTTCATCAATGCATTTATTAGATTTGTATGTAAATTTTAATTAAATAGATTTACACAAATATTTTTTCATCATCAAATATTACAAGTTGTTTTTAGTATGTTACTTAAAAAATTTAACAAAACTTTATTTAACTGTGCAGTTCTTCAGCAATCAATAAAAAAAAAAGTATAAATGCACTAAACCATACAAGTATTAATGCTGATTAACAAGCTCCTATGTGGTAAAGTGGTAAAATGATTTCCTTATGTTAGTAGATTGTTTTAATCTTGCTCATGCCTACTAATCTCTTCTTTAATCTGTAAACAACGATCTCACATCTATTGCTCTTCTCATTTTATTTCTTCTCAATCTTTTCATTCTGTTTCTCCTAAGGAATTGTTCCTTACTTGCTTACCCAAATGACAATCTGAATTAAACACCATGTTTATTTGAGATTTTAAAAATGTGGGTGTATATGAAAAGAAAATGCGATTTTCTTTGTAAGTGTATACAAAGTATAAGTATAGAACATCTAATATGCAGTTTAGCTGAAATACAACCATGTTTTTTAATTCTCTTGGTTGCTACCAAGAGAGGTGTAAATAAAATGCATTCTTAAAATAGAAAGTAACAAGCGTTAAAATTAAATTTCAAACAAGACGTTCCTATTCTTCTGTTAGAACCAAGTTAAACAGTTTGGGATTTCAGTTCAGCTGTATTATCACATGTAAAAGTAATTGAGTCAAACACACATCCTGATATTCAAGTACAGCAAAGTATAGCAACTCAAATTATGATAATAAACATGGTCATTCTTAGTTATACGACGTTTTACCCCTATTGCAGGCATCAAAGCCTAGTAGACTTTCTCCTCCAAAGTGCTTACTGACCTTTAGATTACTCCTGTACCTTCACATCATTACTGTCGATTAAAGGGCACATGATGCTTCATCAAACCTATTTAAGACTCACTGAGTTAAAAAGTGAAGAGGGCTTGTGTTGCATGTAAAAGGAGGTAATTATCAGCCATAACATTAAAACTACCTGCCTGTGAGTGTATACTGTAGGTTGCCCTTGTGCCAACAAAACAGCTCTGACTTGTCATGGCCTGGACTCCACAAAACCTCTAAGGGTGTGCTGTGGTATCTATCATCATGATGTTAGCAGTTAACACTCTGATACACTTTGTCATGTTTGTGAACAGTTTTTGTAGGGAGCATTATTGTGTTAGAAGAGGCAACAGCCATTAAGGAATATAGTTTCTATGAAGGGGTGCAACAATGTTTTGGTAGGTGGTACGTGTCAAAGTAACATCTACATGAATGCCAGGACCTAAGTTTTCCCATCAGAACTTTGCCCAGAGTTTTACACTGCCTAAACCATCTCACCTTTTTTCCAAAGTCAGAAAAATTCTATTCTTCTCTACATGATATAAATGAAATCTCCATTCATTAGACCAGGGCACCATTTCTGATCCATTGTAAGAGTTTTGAATAATGAACAGGGGTCAGTATATAGGTTTTATTTGAGTAGATTTTTTGACCGGTACTTGTACTTAAGTAAAATTGAATTGAACAACAATACTTTTGTTATTTGAAAAGAACACTTTACTACTCTTCCCAAAGCTAGTATTTATCACCAATGGATATACCCCACAACACCTGGTCCCAGACCCGGAGATGCCCGGACCCAGTTTGTCACTCAAATTCCTACACTTTCCACTTTTTTCTGCTTCCAAAACACTTCAGCTTTTGAAACTTTGAGTTTATTTGCTGCCTACTATATTCCACCCCTTAAAATGTGCCATTGTTGCAAGATAATCAATTTTATTCACTTGACCTGTCAGTGTTTATAATGTTCCAGAGGATAGGTGCAAAACTCTACTGTCCAAACCATCACATTAATCTCACTTTCTCTGGGTAATTTATGAATAAGACTTTGAGAAGTTGTTCTGTGCTCCAGCATGAGAACCAGCAACAGAAAAAGCAACAGAAAGAAGTTTGAGACTCTGTGGTTTGGCCATGACATAGCCTTCTATTTCAATTTTCCATGCAAAGCAGAAAATAAGAATAATGTCCATGAGGTCCATGAGGTGAGTGAGGGTGTTGTTGCAATCTGTGTGTACACTAGTGCTTTTTTATATGTCTCTGCACACATCTGTCAATCAGACCGTTCGCAATTCCAACCCTGGGCTTAGGTGTAACCGCTACCCACACCGCTACAGCCGGACAAACTGCACGTCTTCAAAGCCATATCCTCCCTCAGATTCATCAAGACACATGCAAGTCAACGTCACGCTCATGAGCGCTCATGCTGCAACCAAAATCTCTGCACATACACCACCGGGGGTTTAGTACTTTTCCTGTCATGAGTGCAAACCGCAGGAACCGAGAGCGGCTTCGGAGCGGAACAAGGAAAGCAGGACTCGTAATTACGAACCATAAATACGGCCCGATGCATATTCATCCTCAGATGAAAGATCAAATGCATTGAAACGTTTAGCCCGAGCCACGGCAGTGTTTCCACCCACGGTCAGAGCCGGACAGGGCTGCATTCATGAGCTTGGGAGAGTTTTGACAAAAGCAGTAATACACATGCTTAGGAAGAAGAACAGATGTGCCAAAGATTCGCTTTAATACAGAGAATTGGGTGTTCGCAGCACGCTTTTTTGTATGGTAATAACCCCATTGTGGTTGTATGAGCGATAACTTATGTATGTGTGTTTGTGTGTGTGTGTGTGTATGTGTGTGTGTGTGTGTGCGTGTGTACTAATCCATTCCATATGCAGCTCATCTGTGTCATGGTGTCTGATAAAACATAATGACTGATGTTTACAAAAAGGAAGGATAACTTTTTTTTTTTTCATTTCTTTCTGATGTCCATCCTCCTAGGACTTTGGCACAGAAACCTGAGACAATGTAACTTGGCAATCCTGAGTTTAAAAGCTAGGTTAACTTAGGACAAGTCACTCACCCTCCTTTTCTGGAGCATGTGTGTGTATGTGTGTGTGTGTGTGTGGGTATGTGTGCAAGACAGACTGAATGATGTGAGCGCTTGGGAGGAATATGTCCTTTGTATAGAGTTATTCATGTAGTATACAGTGTGTGCAGATTTAATTGTCTTACAGTTTTTCTCAGTTGCTTTGGAGCGTTTCTCAGAACAGAAAATACATTCTCAAAATGACTTGTTCAACCTCGACATCATGTCGTCACTTGTGCACATCATAAAAGCAATTTCTCCTTGCTTTGAGCAAAGTGCGAATGCTTTGGTACATTCATTTAATTAATTGTGTACAAGTGTCTGCTGTTTCCTATATATATATACTGGTTCTCACCTGAATAGTTTTACCCACCAAAACATCTCGGCATTAGTTCATTACAAAATTCAACGAGTGCAAAATGGTTAAATAATTTGTCAGAATCTGTCAAGCTGAAATTTCTATTAAACATTTTTTGTAAATGTGTCTTGAATTGATGAATTTTGCAAATGTATCTTGAATGTCACTAATGAACGGCATCAGATCAACCATTAATCAACTAGTTATCTGAAACAGGTCAAAGGTGAAGCTCGTGAACCTTCAACTGGCGACATACTGAGCAAAACACAGAATTACAATTTCTGAAAATGGAGGAACGACCAGGATAAGAATGAACACTAGTACAGTACAGTAAAAGTGTTAATCCTCTTACAATCGGTATGCCACATGCAGTCACGTGTACATTTGTGCTGTTGAAATTCATAGATGTCGTACAGAGGAAATTGTGCATTTTCAATCACTGTATTGTATAAATCATTTTCATCATATTGACAACATGCCTAAACATTTTAACCATATTGTTTCTGAACAATGGCAATGAGATGTTTATTGACACAAATGCTTTCTTTTGAGAGATGAACTAAGGATTATAAGAAATGTGCAGGCTTTTACAAGCAATTCATTGTGTGGTGCTGTTTGTACAAATTGTTCTGAGAAATGCACTTACTGGTTTGCAAGTATTAAGGATGATTTGAGAAATGCAACTGAGAAAGACTGTAATCACATAATTCCCGCATTTGTGTTTATGCAAATTACCAACCGTCTTCACAAGGATAGATAATAAATAAGAGTTTTGACTTTGTGGAGACATTTGCCTGGTCCCTAACCCTAAGCATAACATAAATTAGCTATATATAATAATCCACAGATTATTATATATAAGATTATGCTACACTTCACTGCCATCAAAACAGAAACCATAATACATTATGTAAGCTAGATATCATTTGAGTACACAGAGCAAGAAAGCCTGAGGGGCAGGAAGGTCAAATTGTATATCTGGAAAGAAAGATGGTTCCGACAAATAATAGCCATGGAGCTAATGAGAAAGACTAACACACGGACAGAGGTGAAATCTCTGATTGATGACAGTGCATAGGAGTGTGCGTGCTTACATTAGGGAGTGTAGACGTTTACGTAGCCAGGCCAAGATTAATATGCTCTTGTGCCTTCGTTCAGTCCGAGTCGCTGACAAATGAGGAGGAGACTTATGGCACAATCTGAGGGGTAAAAAATCATTTTCTACACTAGATACCATATACACTCATAAGTCAGGGGTCAGAGGGGAGGGGGTCGGGAAAGGCGATAAGAATAGAGGAAGTGGAGACAGACAGGAGAGGGAGAAATATGAGACACACACACACTGATGCCTCATATAGAAACACTGATCAGTGCTGCCCAGCAACTGCTGAATCAAAAGTTACTTGAGGAATGATCCTGAACCAAATTCACCTTCTATGCCACACTCACATTTTACCACAAAACACTGGGAGGCTTTAAACTCTTGAGCTAAATGAAGGCCTTAATTTCATTACAGAATCACCCCCTTTTATTCGTTTTTTTCACTGCACTGAAATCCAAAATTCGAGCACCGAGAAAAGACAGAGCAGGTCCCTGTGCCTGACAGCTGAGCTGCTCATCACTACAATACCACAGCAGAATCTGACACCAGCCACACCTCTGCCATTCCAGTTTGTGCATGGTGTGGAGAAATCAGACCAGGTCTAATCAAAATCATGATCCTCTATTTCCTCCAGCAGCATCAACAGTACGAATCTCACACTCAGGGTACTCTTTCAGGGTGCTCACATGAACAATTATAAAGTAATGGGAATACGTACAATGGTATCTTTAAATAAATATATAGTGTAGCTTATGAGTGTGATATTTCATGCAATTAGTTATTTAAAGGACAATCATATCTGGAAGCATAAAAGTTTTGACACTTTGAGAAGAATTGAAAGTTTCACCCTTACCTGTGGCCCTCTTCGTCCAACCAAGAGTTATTGAATATGTGCAGGCTCTAAATCCGTGAAACGCTCACTCTGGACGCTTGAGCGGACTTGTCCCTAGGCTACACTCTGATCCACATGAATAAAGACACTCCTACTACCAGCTTAAGTGCTGCTTGTGAGTGAAACACACACAGAAGGTGGTGGTGTAGGGAGGGGGTGGGAGGGAGTACTAAAATTAAGAGAGCAAGAGAGAGAGAGAGAGAGAGAGAGAGAGAGAGAGAGAGAGAGAGAGAGAGAGAAAGATTGACGCTAAAGCAAATAAAGAAATAAAGTCTTTTAGCGTTGTAGGTGGGATGGGCTACTGAACCATTTGTTGTTTGTTTCCTCTGCTTTGATACTTCCTTGGCCTCTTTCTCTCTCTTTACCCTCATATTCTCAACCAATTAGCACGTCTACAGCGTAGGTCTTAATTTCTCTAACCCATTTAAAAGCCCTGCTGCTCACACTCAAAAGAGACACAACTCCATATCAGGGTATTGCCACCAGCAGCACCTCAGCTGACACTGAGTATCATATCAGCTTGGACATTAAATACATCACTAATGTGGTGGAAAAAACGTCCTGGAAACACGCACAATCATTTCTATACGCCAGATATTTTTGTTAAAATAGTTTTGAAGATTTTGCAACAGGAACCTTGAGAATGTGACTGGAATTTGTGGAAGCTCGTTCAAAAGAATCCCATCCAATAAAAGCAAAGGGGAGGCAGGGCTTACACCTTCACCTTTAGTTAATGAACACCGGACTCGCATTGTTTTGATGAAACAAGTTCTCAAACCTTTAACCACACAAAATGAAAAGAAAAAATGAAACACACAGCAGCATTGTGTTGTTCGTATGCAGCATTAGGACATGGAGTGAAAAAAAATCCTATTGGAAGGATTTAAATTTTTTATTTGTTTATTCTCCAGCCTACCCAGGAGTCTTAAAGAATGGTGATCAGTATGGGGTAGTATTAAATTATTTACAAATTACAGTACATACTTTAGCACAACGGAGCAATTTGCACTACCGTAATGTATAAACCATACAGTATATACTGTATGTATGTAGCAGCAGGTGTGTGGTTGAGTGCTGTGTGTATATTGTGTGTGAGTGGAGGGGATAGCATACACTGCATATAAACATAAGTTTGCCAGCCACACAAAAGTTATTCTAAAAAAATGTTTGGCCTATCGTAAGATAAAAAAAAATCGTAAGTCGAACTTATAACTCAGGGACCATCTTATATATACAGTATGTATATGTATATGTACACTATGTATAAATGTATTTATAGATAGATAGATAGATAGATAGATAGATAGATAGATAGATAGATAGATAGATAGATAGATAGATAGATAGATCGTTCGCTTTTGTCCATCCACACACAGAAAGACTGTAAGTATAATGGAGAGCAGTGTAACTGGGGATTTGTGTGAATGTTATTCCAGACTGTTCTCTGTTCAGCCGCAATGTTCATCAACTGAATGTCATCTCATTCTGTCACAGCTTTTCTGTTTCTCATTCGAGTGTGAAAGCTGGGGTCTCGAACACCCCCCCCCACACACACACACACACTACCACCACCACCACCACCACCACCATTACACACACACACACTCACACACACTTTTATGTGTTTATGTTTGTTCAATTAAATGATTAATTTGATGGTTTCTTCATTTGTTAGGCTGGTTGTTTTTTTGGTTGTTGGTTGGTTGGTTAGTTAGTTCTTTGGTTGCTTGTTCGCTTGATTGTTTTTTTGATTGTTTGTTTGGTTAGTTGTTTGTTTGTTTGTTTGTTTGTTCATGTGTTTGGTTGGTCGTTTTGGTTGTTTGTTTTATTGTTTGGCTGTGGTTGTTTGCTTGTTTGTTTGTTTGTTTGTTTGTTTGGATGGTTGGTTGGTTGTTTTTTTTGTAGTTTTCTTTATGGGGAACCACAAGGTCAAGACTGACATTGTTATTCCTAGCTGTCCCCAACTAAGACATAAATACTTAGTCCTTTTGAACATAGGTGTTTTTATTTCAGTTGTCAAATAAGACAATGTTTCGAGACAAATACTTTATATAAAAATTCTTATACAGCGACGAAGAAATCCTGTATCCTGTAAAGGTAAATTATGTTTATTATTTATATGTAGTTTTAGTAAAATTGGCTTTAGATTTTTCATACAGTAAATTTCTGCATATAGAGAGGATATAGAGTGTATAGTATGTGTATATAAAGGATACTTACGCATAATCCTGATTTTATATGTGGTTGTGTCCACAGGTGCCCCTCGTCCTCCCCCCTTGGGTCTTAGGTTAAAATAGGCACCTCGGTAAAAGTCTAAAAGAGGAGTAACAGCACCTGGTCTCTGTCAGACAGATGGCCCGAACCTCTTGTTTAATTACAGCCACTGACTAACACAGTAAATTCCGCAGTGGTTACAGCACTGAGCACTTAGCGTTAATGTTGATATCACTGCCATATCAGCATTGTGCAATCATAGCTATTAGACAGCCTTATAAATTGCCAAGATTAATCATAAACTGGGGTCAGTCTAATATAGTGCACGCTGTGGATGAGCGCATCCACTTTTATATCATCAGTAAATTCTGAGTAATTAAAAAAAAAATTGTGTTCAGCATCAATTTCTATATGTCTTAGATTTACTCAAAATTAGAGCAGTTTTCCAATCAGCTAATCATATGGCAGTAGTACAATGTACTAAATCATGTAGATACTTCTGTGACTGACCATGTGTGATTGTTGGTGTCTGGTGTGATTATTTCAGAAACCACTGATTGTCTGAGAATTTAAAAAACAACAGTTATACAAGAAGGTGCACAAAACAAAAAACATCCATTGAGCAACAGTTTTGCAGCCTCGTTGTTGAGAAAACCTTACATCTTAGAGAAATCACTTAGGTCTTTTCTTTTGCCTTATTCCTTATCTGCCAACTTACACAGAAATGCATTGCCATTTTGCATTTTACATTTTTACTACCTCTACCCTTCTATATCTTTAATAAAACAATAATTAGCATTTGAATTCCACTGTCTATTAGAGATTTGTATCAGACCATGTCCATGCCTTTATGGGTAACGCCAGTTTACCCATATCATCTGAACTTACTCAACTTTACCATTGAAATACTAATTTCCATGATTTAGAAATTGGAACTGCTCATGCAGAACAACATGTTTCCACACTTGTTTACAGATAAAGTATTGGATATACAATTTCACATACCACATAAGTACATCTCTATAAGATTACTGAACCATGTGGCATGGTTTGAAGCAAACATGATATAGCATTTTTATTCAAAGCCCACTTTATCCAGCACTGAGTATCTGTCTTCATTGACACTCACACTTTGACTCTATTTGTACACAAAAACAGATTCTGTCAAGATGTCCGAAGACATGGCACTGATCTGGTGAGTCAAACACCCAATCTATGTCATGCCACTCAACCCATTGTGTATTTAACAGCATAAAGCATTAGCAGTTAATATTAAAATGTGTAAAATTCAATCTATACTTGCAATAGGTTTAGCAAATTATTTACATAACCGTTTTTAACCTACATGCTTCAAATTGGTCTGGCTCCAAACTCCATGTGTGTGTAACATGTAGAGATACATTAGCTAATGTATGAATGAAGCCCTCAAAATTGCCATGGCATCTTTCATTGAGAGACGAACCACTGGATTATTTTCAATGGAAAAACAATGGAACCCACCCTACCAGTCAGTCCGTGGGACACATACACACCTTACCAGTCAGTCCGTGAGAATATAATAAAAAATAAAACTGGATAATGGTGTAAAAAAAAGGTGGGAGACCCTTGCAACTTGCAACTGAAACGGATTTGCTTATCATAAAAGTTTGCATAATAGGAAACTGGTATGTGGCACCAAATATGTCTTAGCTATGTTCTTAACTATGAATTTTGAATCTCTGCCTCTAATCATTAAATGTGATACAATCAAACTCTTATAAAAGCACCTCACGCAACCCTCGGATGATGCTTTTTGAAATCCCCATGACAACCTCCACATCCGTAGGAAAAAGGGACCACGCAAACAAAAACAAAATCTCTGGCTACTCCAGGAACGCTAAACACCCCGACCTCTAAAAAGCCTCCAGGATGTAAATAAACCCAAAAAACTAAACATTCAAATCTGCGATACAGTACAGACAAGTGCAGACCTCAAAAATTAAACACATAATTCATCATGTTGAAGCGTCGCATAATGATGAAATCTCGACAGAGTGGATCTGTTCTTTTCCTTTTTCAGGACAAATTATAGGAGGAAATGTTTTGGTAAAGTTTGTTCTCAAAGCTTTGAAATATCACAACTGGCACAAGCTTTAACAATGAGTTATGATTTAAACGATTAAATGGTTTTTTTTAATCTTTGCTGAATTATAATAAAATGTTATACAACTGCTCTTAGAAGTACAATGCATATAATATTCGACATCCTTATCAACTACCAAGATTACTATGCTGGGGCCAAAACACCATGAAGTTATAGGAAAGAGTAGACCATCTGTGAGCAACAGTATGGTTTCATGCCGAGGAAGAGCACCACAGATGCATTATTGCTATGAGAATGTTAATAGAAAACTATAGAGAAGGTCAGAAGAAGTTTAATTGCGTTTATGTGGATTTAGAGAAAGTGGTGCCAAGAGAGAAGTTGTGGTAATGTATGAGGAAGTCAGGTGTGTATGGACATGTATGAGGACAGTGTGACAGCAGTAATGTGTGCAGTAGGAATGACAGACTGGTTCATGGTGGAGGTTGGACTGCATCAAGGATCGGCTCTAAACCCTTTCCTGTTCACAGTGGCGATGGACAGGTTGACAGAAAAGGTCAGACAGGAGTCTCCTGGTCTATGATGTTTGCAAATGATATTGTGATTTGTGGTGAGAGTGGTGGGGAAGAGCCTGTAGAGGTGAAGGTACACGCTGGAGAGAAGGGAAATGAAAGTCAGTAGGAGTAAGACTGAAACGATGTGTGTGAATGAGAGGGAGGGCAGTGAAGTGGTGCAGTTGCAGGGAGAAGAGGTGGAGAAGTTAAAGGAGTCCAGGTACCTGGGGTCAATAGTGCAAAGTAATAGAGAGTGTGTTAGAGAAGTGAAGAAAAGAGTGCAGGCAGGGTTGAGTGGGTGGAGAAGAGTAATAGCAGGAGTGATTTGTAATAGAAGATTATCTGCAAGAGTGAAAGGGAAAGTTTATTGGACTGTGGTGACACCTGCGATGTTGTTTGGTTTAGAGACAGTGGCATTAAGTAAAAGGCAGGAGGTGGAGCTGGAGGTAGCAGAGCTGAAGATGTTGAGGTTTTCGTTGTTAGTGACGAGGGTGGACAGGATTAGAAATGAGTTAATTAGAGGGACAGGGCATGTAGAACGTTTTGGAGACAAGGTGATGGAGGCGAGATTGAGATGGTTTGGAAATGTGCAGAGGAGGGACATGGGGTATATCTGTAGGAGAATACTGAGAATGGAGCCACCAGGAAGGAGGAAAAGAGAAAGGCCAAGGAGGAGGTTTATGGATGTGGCGAGGGAAGACATACAGGTAGTTTGGTTGAAAGAGGCAGATGTAGAGGACAGAGGGGTAAGGAGACGGATGATCAAATGTGGTGACCCCTAATGGGAGAAGCCGAAATAAGTAGAAGAAGTAGAAGAAGAAGAAGAAGAAAAAAGAATTGTTAATTTCAACATCAATCACCATATGTGAAAGTGATAACTCCAAATTAGAGCAGTTCTCTAATCAGCTAATTATGTGGCAGTGGTACAGTACACCAAACCATGCAGATATCAGACACCAGTATCTGTGATCCCTTCGTCTTTGTCTGGGGCTGATTTTTGGTGCCTGGTATGAGTATTTCAGAAACCGCAGATAGTTTAAGAATTTCAAAAACAACAGTTACATAGGAAAACAAATATCAAAGTGAGTTCTGAAGTCTTGTTGATAAGAAAAAAGAAGTTACTTAAGACAGGAAAGCTATTGTAACTCTAATACTCACGGTTTACAAGCATAGGGATTCTACAGCCACATGCAATTTGTCTTGTTTGTTTTGTAAAACTGTGAGCACATCATGTGCACAGATCAAAATAGTTGCAATCCATAAAGTAAATCTGTGGTCATGCCAGTCACAAATTCACAAGGATCCTATAACACCCCTTACCCCCCCCCCTACCCCTTAACATGTTTGTGGAAGCCAAACTTAACTAAACATTTACAAAGCTTTTAGAAATTACCAGGCACAAACACAACACACCTGATTTGCATGTGATCATACCAACAAAACTTCATGATAAAAAAGGGAAAGCTCACAGTACTAAAACGAGGACAACACAACAAAAAAAAGTCATAAAAAGTCATAAAGGCATAAATGGGAGGTAAGCCAGTAAAAAGTATGCATCTTTTGATATTATACTATAACAGCACTTGAAAAAATGCAAAATTGAAATCCAAAATACAATTTGAATAATCATGAATTAAATACACGATCAGGTGATAAGTGGAAAGTGGTAGTACAGTGGCAAAGCTGTTTAAATTTAGATCAGAAGGTCATGGGTTTAAATCACACCACCACCAACTTCCCACTGCTCAGCCCTTGAGCAATGCTCTTAAGTTGTTTAATCAATGCCACCAATATGAAATGACTGGGGAAGTGGAAGTTTAGTGGTACACAAACTAGAAGTACACAAGCCATGTACAGTGTACAATGTACCCCTTACAAAGAAATCAACAGTCTAGAATTTTTATGGTATGTTTATTTTAACAGAGAGAGAGAAAAAATATCAAACAAATCCAGAAAAAGGATTATAAACTAATATTATATATGAATTCATTTATATTTGATCAAGAGAAATAAGTATTTGATTGACTACCAACCAGACACCAGTCACAGAATCATGGGGTGAGGATGATGAGAAAGGTGTGGGATCAGCCTAGAATTACACAGGAGTTGCTTGTTAATGATCTCAAGGGAGCTGGGACCACAGTCACAAAGTAAACCATTGGTAACACACCAAGGTCCCTCTGCTCAAGAATGCACATGAACAGTTTTCTGATGAACACGTGAATGATTTAGAGAAGGCTTGGGAGAATGAGATGTGGTCAGATGAGAGCAAAATTGAGCTCTTTGGCATAAACTCGACTCGAGAGAAATGTTGAATATGACCCCAGGAACCCTTAACAGAGAAACAGCCTTAAAGCAGAATGTTTTCTCCTCCTGCTTCAAGGCTGTATCTCTGTTAAGGGTACAGGAAGACTTCACCACATGAATGGGGCCATGCACTGTAGAATCTTGGTTGAGAACCACCTGGCCTCAGCCAAAACACTGTCGGTCTTCCAGCATGACAGTGACCCAAAACATACGGCCAAGGCATCAATCTGATGGTCTTGTAGCCCGTTCCACCCCTGAAGGTCTATAATCTTTTTTTCTTATAAGGACAGGACTAATTTGGGTGTGTGGGAATTTCACTCAATCAAATGCAAATTAATTTATAACTTTCTTTAATGTTTTTTTTCTGTCTTTTTCTGTTGAAATAGATCTACCAAAAAAATTCTAGACTGATAATTATTTTGTAAGTGGGTAAATTTACAAAATCAGCAGTGGATAATTATTTATAATTATTTTCAACTGTAGTTGCTTAGAAGAAGTGATACACTCAGTAATTAGTAAAAGTACAAAAGTATTTAAAATGTACTTAAGTATCCAAATACAATGATTAATTATGGCTATAATATTTCATAAAGTTCCTATTATAATTTTTATCACAAGACTCTTAATCAACTCAGTTTATGTGAAAAAATTCTGATGTTACTCTTAACACAACGATCTATTAATAGAATGAGTCAAACACTAATTGATATCTATTCAAATATTCCAACTATTCAAATTATCCAAAACTTACTTTACAACTACTTAAAAAAATTACGTTAATAAGGCCACTGGTGTTGTGGTGAGCTAGAATCTGGAGCCTGAACTGTATGTTAATGATAAGTAGGTGTCACCATCGACCTTGATTGGTGTTTGCTGCGTGTTTGACCAGTTATGTTTTTATCCTGATAAATAAAAAGGAACAACTGATTTTGCAACATGTAGTTGAGTAAAAAGTAAGATATTTGACTTTGAAACGTAGTAAAGATGTGAGTACAGATACGCTAAAAGCGACTTAAGTACAGTAACAAATTACATTTACTTCAATACTGTCCACCACTGGCTTTCACTTTGCATAAGTGTGCCACATGCCATAAATGTAAATGTAAATAATTGAGAGATACCCAAACTAGGGCTTATAAGCCAAATGTGACCTGTGGTGATCTTTGATTTGGTTCGTTATGCCACAAAAAACTTCCTGGTTCTCATTAGAGGTCACTAAATCACTGTATTATAACTCTATTGTAAAACTACAGTATAGTAAATTGGATTGTTTGTTATTGTACTATAAGTTTCACTGGACTAGAATTGAAAAAAATCTGTATTAGTTGAGCATGATTACTGTGTTATAGAGGTGTTACGGTACACAAAATTAATGGTTAAAATAGGACTCTGAGAAAAATGCATTTCAATTGAGGTTGATTTCAATGAATCACCAGGCAAAGAAAACCAAAGTGCAAGCCTTAAGCAGGTTTAACAACACCAACTAGGTCAAGCATGCTACAAACAGAAGGACTGGAGCTTAGGCAAAATATGAGGGTCAAAAGCTAGAGAAAGTCAAAAAGAGAACAGGGAGCATGGTAGAAGATTTAGTTAAATGCACAGACTGGGGAATTTTCTTCTCAGAGATATTGTGTTTTGATGTGCCATATAAAGTGCTGCTAATGATCACTGAATTCAGGTGCTGAGATGCAATGTTTTCCGTGGTGGCCTTATTTGTAGGTTGTGAGGTGTTCTGGGAAACTGTATTTACTGGCTGTGATGTCTAGGACATTAAGTCAAGGTTTACATGAAGTCATTTTCTTGAGTGTGATTTAAACACACTCAAGCACAAGCATTTTTTCCCCTTAAATACCTTTTTCCTGGAGATTTTATTAAATGCTAACTGAATTGCTTCTAAAAAATACTCCTGCAAATGTTTTAAATCAGTTTGATACGTAAGGACTATGTCTAAAATTTTAATAAGAATTAATCATTATTAATATAATATTACTTTAATTTATGGCATGCTAAAACTAAAATTTTATCTACAGTAATCTAATCTTAGTAACCAAAAAGTCTTTGGCTCTTTTATATTATTATTATTTTTTTTAAAACAATGGATATAAAAAAAAAAAAACAATGGTCCTCAATATGAAGTGGGGCCTAGATATGGAAACTCTTTCTTGCGCTCAGCACAAAACATGCTTTCGGAGATGACAGAGGAGATCTTCCAGCTGCTTTTTAAACATATTCATAAATCATCCTCTCTTGCTCTTTTAGGCACACATACACACACACACCCACACACACAAACACAGTGCTGAGATCACCCTCCTCTAGGTCTGAAGATGAGTATCTCTCTTGGCATTTAGTCTGAAAAATCTGTTTGAACATAATTCTCTCGTTTGACTTTTACAGAAGTGCCATGTTTTTATTATGTACGTCGTTAAGCCAAGTTAATAAAGCTGTAGCCTCGGCTTGAAAGGCTCTTTCTCTGTCTGTGCTCCTTCACTATTCTACATCGTAATTACGCATTGGTGCCGTTAGCGGTCCTGTTACAGCCTTGACCCGGATATTCAGTTCTATCTGAGCTGCAATGGAGTCCAAACCCAGTGCTAGCATGAACGTAATTACAGCTTAGCGGTACAGTGTACTCCTGTGTACACATCTCAAGGGCAGACTACAGTGTGCTTTCAGCAAATTTAAAGAGACCACAGGAGTACGTTTTAGCAAATGTTTTTTTAGCCACTACTAGCGATTTTTCAGTAACTACACTGAAGCTAATAGGGTAAGAGTAATTAATGCTACTCTGTACATGCTAATAGAGCCTGAGAGTTTCATTGTCACACAGATACCAAACAATATAGCTGTGAAAAGGCATGACATGCCTCCTTCTCTACTGTGGTATTTATTGGCAGAAATTGAAAAAAGTAATCTGTATAATAAAACTACTGGAACAATAATTTTCTTCATTAGAGGTTTAAAAAAAGAGTTCTTCAAAAAATATTTGTCAAATAAGGGCACAGTTTCCTACTCAGGCTCTTCTCAATTTCCATTACAGTGGTATTTATGGGCAAAAATTGAAAAAAGTAATCTGTATAATAAAACTACTGGAACAATAATTTTCTTCATTAGAGGTTTAAAAAAAGAGTTCATAAAAAAAAATATTTGTCAAATAAGGGCACAGTTTCCTACTCAGGCTCTTCTCAATTTCCATTACATTTTGTTACTTTGGCTCCCGAATGAGTCCTTTTTGGCCCTGACTTTTTAGCATTACTGCTGCTTTTCCGTATACTGTGGAGAAGAAGTAAGTGAGCATGTAATTCAAGACAGAGTCATGCTGACCCAGGCATGGGCTATTCTCCTTGTCCTCAGACATTTATTAGGATTGATGGGCGACATTTATAGCAAAGAGGGAACGGGAGAGGAAGAGGGAGAGATAGAGAGAGACTGAGGGAATTGATGCAAGAAGGTTTCATAAGGACAAATGGAAAACACTTAGAAAGAAGCATATCAGTATCAGTGTCAGTCGATGCAGATGTTTGATTGAATGCTACTTCTACTTTTTAACAGATGTGAAAAACACAAAGCCAGAGGATGTCCACGCTTGGCTGGGTTAAATCCATTCAGAGTGGCCCAAGAGAAGGGAAGTCGGGGTGCCCCCGGATTGCTTTAACTATAAATACAGATGCGACTGGAAGAATATACTGTAAAGAAATACAATAAAAAAATAGCCTATGGAATTTTTTTAAAGTATTTTGAGGATTTGTTTAGTTTAGATATACTGTTGTGTCCCACTTATAGCACACTGATGCAGTTTTCAATGACAGCTTTTTTTTATCGATTTGTCTAGCAACACACTGACTTTCAACATATTAGACATTTTTATGCAGGATAAACAAATTTGATTTCTGATGTTTACACTGATCAGGGATAACATTATGACATTATAACATTATGACGGGTGAAGAGAATAACACTGATTATGTCTTCATCATGGCAGCTGTTAGTGGGTGGATATAATATATATAACAAAGTTATAACAAAGGATATATATAACAAAGTTAATGTTAGAATCAGGAAAAATAAGCGAGCGTAAGGATTTAAGTAATTTTGATAAGGGACAAATTGTGCCGGCTAGACGACTGGGTCAAAGCATCTCCAAAACTGCAGCTCTTGTGGGATGTTCCCGGTCTGCAGTGCTAAGTATCTTTTAAAAGTCTCCAAGGAAGAAACGGTGGTGAACTGGCGACAGGGTCATGGGCAGCCGAGGCTCATTGAAGTCCGATCCAACAGACAAGTTCCTGTCACTCAGATTGATGTAGAAGTTAATGCTGTTTTGACAGCAAAAGTGGGACCAACACAATATTAGGCATTTGGTCATAATGTTATGCCTGATCAGTGTATAAAGCACCTTCCCACCTCAGTGGCAATGTGCATATAACATGCTTTTGATTATATAACCTAGCAACAATCATATCTACCACACTGAGATATAATTCAATTCTAGCTCATGTAAATGTGTGTGTGTGTGTGTGTGTGTGTGTGTGTGTGTGTATGTGTGTTCCCTACACATCGTTCATTCCCTACACATAGTTTTGTCAGCACTGAGTCAGCAGATTATGCATACATACGTTTGTGTGTGTGTGTGTGTGTGTGTGTGTGTGTGTGTGTGTGTGTGTGTGTGTGCGTGTGTTCTGACATCAGATTGACATCTTTACCAGTTAACACTCTGGTGCTCTTTACGCATTCGAATGCTGTATAAGTGGAAGGCTGTGCATCTATATCAGGACTGGGACAGTATAGGGTTGTTTAACATGTACATGTTGTGTGAACTTGAGTGTTTGTACATGGTATGAAATGGTATTGACAGGCAGTCTTAAGCTCAGGCACACACACACACACACACACACACACACACACACACACACACACACACACACAAACACACACTCACTCACTCCCTTCATCAGTGGTACATCTGTCATACAAACACAACTTATTGCTATGTTGTACATCTATGTGAACTGCAGAACTACATTTTTATTTCTCCCTGTTATTAGAAGTTTGAGTCTCTTCCCTTTTTCTTTCTTTCCCCATCTTTTCCAACATCCTGTCTGCATTCTCCCACTCTGTGCTTCTCTTTTCATTCTTTTAATACACCCATAATAATGTAATCACCTTTTTGTTTGAGATTGAATCATGTCTGTTCTGCTATTGTCATGCCCTCTTGTGGAAAAACGCCCACACCCGTACTCACACACACACTAACACACACACACACACCTGCAAGTCATCGCATGCTATAATTAAAGGTTTATACGTTAGGCTAAGCTTGTCAATAGAAACTTGCAAGAGTTTTTTTTTTATATGCATGCATCTATGAGATGATGACTTATTCTGGTTTTTACTTTGTTTGCTTTGTTTTTTTGTCTTGGACTTGTTCACCTGCTCTGTATTTTCCCATGTTTCGACTCGATTCAGTGTCTGTTGAAAACCTTTGTTTTGGTTTTGTACCGTTGCTATGTTTGTCTTATTTTTTTTATGTTGAATGTTCATGATTTATAGAAACCGCAGCCATCGAACAACATCCACCGAAACACCTCCAGCCACATTTGGCACTCCCTCCAGCTCTGGTTTTCCTATCTAAGTTCCAATATAAATAAAAAAATATATATATATTCCTCAATTTTCTAAGAAGAATAGACAATGATACGATAGATTAAAGATACATATGAAGCAGCTACCAACAATTTGACGATCTGATTTCGATTTGATTCGACACAATGTCATTCAGTGCAATGCTATGCAATTCAATATAATACAGATAAATCGCTTTTATTTCTTTGGGTTTAGACAAAAGCAAATTATAATTTTACTGAAGTGTCTTCCAGACAGAAGATCCTTATTGAAATAGGTGTTCTATCATGCCCTCCTTTGTGCATAACTACATACAACTATGTACTAAGTACCTGGAAGCTGATCCATGCAAGAGCTTGCCACTTTTGAGCTGTGCATTTCTGAACCCTGTTTTCTTCTGATTGAACCTCAGGGAATAATTTTTATTTGGGGGATTTTTTCCTCCTTTTAATTATGCATTTTTGTTCTTAATTAACCTTCATTCTCCTGTGTTTCTTAGTGGGTGTTAATAATTCCTCAAGTGCCAATTTTTTTTTGTTTCCCTTCACAACAGAGGCTCTGGATAACAATCTTAGAAAAACCGTCCGCATTGCAAAGGGTTGCATCACACCACTCAACTGTAATCTAAGCACTCTTTCAAGTATTTTTGCCTGCACAAGCTGCTTTCGCCTTGGATTTTGGTCTACCCTGAAGGATTCATCTGTAGAATAGGGACAAGTAGAGGTCAAAGGAGCATATGAGGTTTTTGTGAAATTCTGGAATAAATTTCGAAGTAGGAGGGTGTAAAAAAAAATCACAGTATGGAAGCTGTTTGATAGAATGTTCATCATGATCATGACTTTCTATTTTTCTTTTATTCATTTCATAATGAATTCAGTTACTTGACCCTCACCATTTGTCCATTGTCACTCCCTTACCTAGTGACAAACAGATGCTGTATCTGTAGAACACTTGTGCACCTGTAAAACAGGTGGAGCGTGATCAGAGGGTATTCATGGTTAAATTCCTCCCAGGGCAAGTAATACGTCTACACCTGCAAGCAGGTAAGACCAATGACATCATGCATGTGTCAGCGAATCTTAGGGTCTGTGCTCAGAGCTGTTTATAATGCTGATCCGTTTTATCCGTTCACTTAATTCTGGTGTCAACAATTTGGTTATTATAAATCAACACACATACTGCATTTGCAGAAGTTATCCTGTGTTTGGTGTAACCGGCAGTTACATTGACATATTTACATAACAATTAAATAGTATTATTGTTATTGTTGTTTGCTCATTTCTTTATTATTCTGTTGATTCATCTAAATCCAAATAATTATTTATTATTGTTGTTAGTAACTGTACTAGTAGTAGCAGTTGTAGTAATAAGATGGGTGAGATGAAGGAGGAGAAGCAGTAGTATCAGTAGAAGCAGTTATAATTGTCATAGTAGGAGGAGAAATAACAATAAGAATAGTATGAGCATTTGTAGCAGTAACTATAATAATTGTAGTAGTAGTAGCAATTTTCTTCAGTGGTATCAGTATTAACAAGAGTAACAGTAGCAAGGGAAAAGAGTAGAAGCAATAAAAGTAGTGGTAGAAAGATAAGGAGCAAGAGTATTTGAAGTAGTAGGAGTAACAGTAGGAGGATGAAGGATCAGGAGTGAGAGGATGAGGAGAGGTAAGGATAGAAGTACTAAGTGGGGGAATAGTCATAGTTGGAGGAGGAGGAGGAACATGAAAAGTAGGACTACAAGTATCAATAGTTGTATGTTGAGGATCAACAATAGGAGAATGAGAAGTTACAGTAGGAGTAACAGTAGGAAGAGGAGAATTAACAGAACAAACAGCCGGAGGAGGAATATCAGTAGTAGAAGGAGGACTAACAGGAGGAGGAGAAGCAAAAGTAGTAGAAGGAGGAAGAACAGTACAAAGAGACGTATGAATATCAGTAGTAGAAAGAGGAGTTACAGTAGAAAGAGGAGTAGTAACAGTAGTAGTAGGAAAAGGAAGAGTATCAGTAGGAGGAAACGTAACAGTAGGAGGAGAAACAGTAGTGTTAGGAGGAGGAGTAACAGCAGGAGGAGGGTAGAAGTAACATTAGGAGGAATAACAGTAGTGGTAGCAGGAAGTAGCGGTAGAAGGAGTAACAGTAGTGGTAGGAGGAGGAGGAGTAACAGTAGCAGGATGAAGAACAACAGTTGTAGGGCGATGAGAACAGTAGTAGAAAGAGGAGTTACAGTAGAAGGAGGACGAGTAATAGTGGCAGAAAGAGGAGTTACAGTAGGAGGAGTAACAGTAGTAGAAAGTGAAGTTACAGTAGTAGGAGGAAGAGGAGTAACAGTAGCCAAAAGAAGAGATACAGTAGTAGGAGGAACAGTAGTAGAAAGAAGAGTTACAATGGGAGGAGGAACAGTAGTAGTAGGAGAAGTAACAGAGGTAGTAGGATGAGTAACAGTAGTAGGAGGAGGAGTAACAGTAGTAGAAGGTGGAGTAAGAGGAGGAGGAGGAGGAGGAGAAGTAACAATAGTAATAGGAGGAGTTACAATAGTAGAAAGGGGAGTAACAGTAGGAAGAGTAACAGTAGGAGGAGTAACAGTAGGAGGAGTAACAGCAGTGGTAGGAGGAGGAGGAGTAACAGTAGGAGGGGAGGAGTAACAGTAGTAGAAGGAGGAGTAACAGTAGTAGGAGGAGGAGAAGTAACAATAGCAATAGGAGGAGTTACAATAGTAGTAGGGGAAGTAACCGTAGTAGTAGAAGGAGTAAGAGTAGTAGAAAGAGGAGTAACAGTAGGAAAAGTAACAGTAGGAAGAGTAACAGCAGGAGGAGTAACAGTAGTGGTAGGAGGAGGAGGAGTAACAGTAGTAGAAGGAGGAGTAACAGAAGGAGGAGCAGGAGAAGTAACAATAGTAATAGAAAGAGTTACAATAGTAGTAGGGTGAGTAACAGTAGTAGAAGGAGTAAGAATAGTAGAAAGAGTAACAGTAGGAAGAGTAACAGTAGTGGTAGGAGGAGTAACAGTAGGAGGGGAGGAGTAACAGTAGTAATAAAAGTAGTTACAGTAGTGGTAGAATGAGTCACAATAGTAGAAAGAAGAGTAAAAATAGTAGTAGTTGGAGGAGTAGAAGTAGTAGTAGTAGGATTAATAGTAGTAGCATATATTACAGTAGTAGTATAAGAGTATAACAGTAGGAGAGGAGAAGAAGTAACAGTAGAAAGAGGAGGAGAAGTAAATAGTAACAGTAGGGGTAGGAGGAGAAACAGTAGTAGTAGGAGGGGAGTAACAGTAGTAATAGGAGGGGAGTAACAGTAGTAGTAGGTGGTGAGGTAACAGCAGTAGGATGAGGAGAAGTAGTAGTAGGAGTAACAGTAGTAGGATGAGGGGAAGTAACAATAGTAGGAGGAGGTGTAACAGTAGTAGAAGTAGAAGTGTAGAAGTGTTTTTTTATATATATATATATGTATATATATAACAGTTAAATAATTACAATAGGAATAGGTGTGGACAGATGGAGCCTGTCTGTTATCAATTTTATTATTATTGTTATGATTAAAATATGCATCTTCTTTTTTTATGCAGTGCTCAGTAAATAGAGCCTAAATAACCAAAAGGTTTGATCTGGATTAAAACTCACCTGTGAATCAGATGAATGCATTACTAACAAATATCCTTGCAGAAACTCTTTCCATTTTATCTCATTCATCAGCGCATGGACACTAACTTAAAACTGATCAACCAAGCATCCTGTTTATCTTTTGAATCGTGTGCACTGAGTGTAAGCTGTTAAGCTTCAGCATTGTCCAGCAGAGAAACCGATCAATCCTCAAAGAAAGAAAGCAAACCTGTATTTTTTCCCCTTGTTAGCATTCTGGCAGCTGCATTTTGTATAAGTTATACAATGTGAATAGCGACTCCAGGCCGTCTAGCAAATAATGAATTACAGTAATCTGCTCTACAGGACACACAAACATGGAACCAGTTGATAGGCATCTCCTGGTGCAAAAAGAGATCAACATCTTGAATATTTTATGTAAAAGAAAGTAGTTTTCCTGGTCATACAAGCTCAGTTTTAATATAATGCTAGATTTTTACATTCTCAGTTAACCCTTTTTCTATTTTATTGGATTTACTGCCAACCCTTTAAATCTGTTTCGTCCTCAGGTTAGAGTCATAATCATTCATTTAGATAATAATGTTGGCTAGAAACATTTGATAGCATTTTCTACAGAAAAGCTAATTCGCTGACACCAAGGATCACGAGGCACCAACTAAATAGAAACAGCTAAAAACAAACACATACACACGCAGGAAGAAATAAAAAAAACAACCCAAACCACCAGAACTGTTATTAAACCAATGCTTTGGACATGATGTCATCATTCCGAGCCACCTTTAAGCAAACAACAGCAGGTAAGCAAACAGGAAAAAAGCAACCATTTCTCCAAAACTTCAGAGGCAGAGCCGATAATGAGGCTTTTAAAGCCTAAGCTGTTTAAATAACTGAATTCTATGGGTAGCTTTGAGTTCTGTTGCATTCAGTATGACATCATGCCATTTTGGGAGAATAGGATAGATATGTGTGTTTGTGTGTGTGTGTGTGTGTGTGTGTGTGTGTGTGTGTGTGTGTGTGGATAGGTATCTGTGTGACTGGTATATGTGTAAGTGAGTGTGGGTAGTATATGTGTGAATGTGTGTGTTTTTGGGGATGTCTGTGTCAGGATAAATGTGGGTGTGTGTATAGGTGTTTATGTTTGTGTTTATGTATAAATGTATGGGTGTGTATGTGCTTGAATGTAGGGGTGTGGTGTTAGATAGGTGTGTTTGTGTGCTTTAGGCTGTGTGTGTGTGTGGGTTTGAATGTGTGTGTGGGGGTAGGTGCATTTGTGTTTTTAGGTTGGTGTGTGGTTGGATGCAGGTGTGTGGGTCAGTGTTTGTGAGTATGTTTAGATATATGTGTAAAGCAACATGTGTGTGGGTAGATGTAGGTTTGTGTGTGTCTGTGCATGTGTCAGTAGGTGTGTGTGTGTTTCTGTTTCAGTAAATGTATGTGTGTGTGTGTGTGTGTGTGTGTGTGTGTGTGTGTGTGTGTGTGAAATTTGTGCAGAATGACCAGATATTTACAAAGTATAGTGGAAGCCATGTATCTCAGGCTTTGCTGGATTCAGTGTCATGCTCAACCTTGTAATTAACTGCTGCTTGCCTGCACTTTTAGAAAAGCGGTTCTACAGGGGTTTTTTTATGAAAAAAAAAAGCCAGAAGACAATTTAAAGGACGAGGTCAACCCTTATTTGGTGCACTTTAGAAAATGTTGCATTGTAGAAGCAGTGCTAATCTAACAGTATCTCATTATCTTAATTAAAAAGTCGAAATATTGATTATAGATTTTTGTATTTTCTTTTACTTCACTGAGGTAAACATGTAATCTCGCTGTGTAGCTGGAAAATTTCAGAGCAGGGTGACAGTATGAGTTCTCTATGTGTGAGCCGCCGTTTTAAACATTTGTCATAGTTATCTATTAAAATAGCCAGCTTTGCCAGTCAACAGGTTTTTTGTAAAAATAAGTATAGAGAAAAGAAGATACAGTACAATACATAGTAATAAAGTGAAAATAAACTGTCCAGTGGTGGAAAAAATCTTTATTGTGCCAATTAGCTTTTTAGCATAGCAGTTTTATTAAAGCTTGTGTTGCTTGTGTCATTTGTCTTTTTTGTGCAGTGGAAGCAACAGTATTCCATTCCTAATTTTCCATAGCTGTTTATAATGCATAGGGCCAAAGAAAAGCATAAAATGTCAAAAATGTAGGGCACCAGGTAGGGGACATGCTGGATAGAATAGCGATTCATCACAGGACACAATGAAACACACACACACACACATTCACACACTACAAATGAGATGAGAATGAAAAATGAGAATTTTACAATCAGCCATTAAAATTAGGAAGGAAACTGGTGAACCCAGAGGAACCTGAGGAGAACATGCAAACTCCACACACACAAGACAGGATTGGCAAACGCTCAACCCTTAATGTGTGAGGCAAATGTGTTAACCCTAACCCTTACCCACCACATGTACAGTAATTCTAAGGTTCACTTGTTGCACATGAAAATAAATAGATATTCCTATTCATTAAGATTTGTTCTTTATTAAGAGTTTTTAAGTGTCTTTTTTTCACAGTCTTTGTTACTTTTTGTTTTGGTTACTTTTTGATTTAACAATTAATTACATAAATTAATAATTATTTCCTTTTTAAATATAATAATAATCAAAATATGCACGTTTGTGAAATACGTTTGCTTAATTTGATCATTTCAATCTCGAAATTGACTGAAATCTTATTAAAATTTTTACAAATTTTTGCAGTATAAACAGGCACAGAACAGAACTGTATTTGTTTCTGACTCATTTTATTGAAATGAATGCATTTCATAATGTATATTATTTATGTATATCGAATCAAATAATTTGTCTATGCCAAGTTCTCAATACAAATCCTTCTGAATAGAAAATCTAGATCAGATTCCATCACATTTTTTACTTTCAGACATACTTTAGCAACTAGGCAAAAAATCTGGCCACCTCGGTTCCAACAAATCCCAGTCATCTTGTTGTCCTGTTTTCTTATCATATCAAGCTGTTCATGAGTCAGAAGCAAAAAACATACATTTGAATTTAATGAAAGCTCTCGATAATCAGACAGAGAATGACCAGCCTCTTGGTGCTGGATTCAGGATATTCTTAAAACGCCTCTTTGGAGGAGTCTGTAATTTTATTCCAACTCATAATTTCCCAGACCCACCCAGGGACAATACAGGAATCAGCGAATGGGTGAGCATACTACTGTACAGTTATTTCGTCCTTTACAATCACAACATCCGGCACAATACCGATCTTACCACATGATCAAATTCTTTACATCAAATTATTGACAGTTAAAATTAGAAAAAAGGAAATGTATAAATGTATACATCTGTTGATAAGACAAAGGGGCATCTTGTTCCTCATGCACTGAAACTGGATCGGCTGCTAGTATTGCATAGATAGATCAATTTTTCCACAATTGAAATTAAGGCAATGTATTTGTTTATTGTGTGTATGCATTTCAATTTCAATTAAAATTTTAATCAACAAAATAGACAAAAAGTAGTGAATGATAGATGCTCTCATTAGTGTGTGTGTGTGTGTGTGTGTGTGTGTGAGAGGTGAAAAGTAAGTCATACGTCACCTATTTGAAAGCCATTTGTGTGTGACTGTGTGTGTGTGTGTGTGTGTGTGTGTGTGTGTGTGTGTGACTGTTGTGTTGTGTTGTGTGTGTGTTACGGGAACTCTCAGCCCACGATCATCCCATCTTTTTTCTGTGAAAACTTTTCAGAAGAGAGACAGGGATCTCCTGCTAAGACCTGGCAACCCCATCAAAAAGTTTGCCTAAGGGAAATGAGCGATAAAATAGGGAGGAACTATTAAAGGAAAAATAATGAAACACGAAAGCATGTTTCCTATAAAGGAGAAACAGATCTTCCTCTTCACTTTGTTTCCAATTAGATTTACAATAATGGGAAATGTTTCCTCCTGCTGTGTGTCTGCCTGGTGCTTATTTGCGTGGTTGTAAGTGTGTGTGTGTGTGTGTGTGTGTGTGTGTGTGTGTGTGTGTGTGTGTGTGTGTGTGTAGGACATCACTAGGCTTCATGTTTTACTGCACACAAACAGATGTGAATTCTGGACATTGAGCTTATGCCTGTTCTTTAGATGGGATTTTAATTTACCCTATCTCTGGGTCAAAAGTATGGGGACACCTGCCCACCACACTCATATGTACTGATCTCATAAACAGGGCATTACTGAGAATTGTGAGCTCCCTTGGAGTTTTATAATTACACATTATTAGTTTTAATCTATCTTTTTTCTAACTGCCCATCAACTTATTTCTTGTCATCTCTATTTTTTCAATCTACCACTGGTGGATAATTTACTGGCTCTCACACACCACAGATGTAGGCTAGTTTACGAAGCTAACAATGAGTGCGGCAGAAGGCAACAAGAAGTATGGGGTTAACATGGATGAGACAGAGGGAGTCAGTGATGTAAACATGACTGAGAACAGAGACATTCCTGATCACCTAATCATCATCATCTTTTCTCTGCTTGTATTCTATACAATGGATGTTCAGCCTGGATACATTCATTTTGTAACAAAATTTTTAATTTGTTTTGTATTAATCAATTAATTAGGGCTGTCATAATTAACACGTTAATAACGTATTAATGCAGATTCATTTTTCCGGCACAAATTTTATTAATGAAGGTTTGAATCCCACCTTCACCTTGTGTGTCTGGAGTTTGCATGTACTCCCTGTGCGTTGTAGCCTGACTGTCATCTCCATATGGTTAATGTGCCTGCCATTGTGCCCTGCAATGACTAGGCACAGTGCCCAGGGTGTTCCCCACGCTTCATGCACTAGGTTCCCTGGGATAGGCTCCAGAAGAATGTGTATCTCCTGAGATAACTGAAGTCGACGCAATTAACATCTCAATTCGTAGCCAACAATACAATACATTAAAGATACAAATAAATCAGCTATCGATGTGATGTGATACGATTTACCCCTCTATTACGATACAGTGTGATCTGATTTCATGCGATCCAGTGGAGTACGATGCAATTGAAAATGTATGATGCTCTGCAACTCAATATAGTACAGATAGTTCACATTTATTTCTTTGGTTCAAACAGACAGCAAATCATACATTCAGGCCTTCTGACCTCTGATGCATGGCCCTTTCACAAACAGACCTTTGTAGTGCAAAAAATAAAAATAAAATCCAGAAGTTACCGTATTTTCCTGTTCAGTCTCCAGGAAGTTACAGCTCTACCTCTGCCATGTTAATCTGTATTATATTTGAGTCTCAGGACATGCCTCGGTCTCCGTAGTGCTGTGAAATGCCATATTCACATAGCAGCAGTGGTGTTAAGAGAACGCGCTCGAGAAACAGTTTAGAGATGAGAAATTATCAACATGTAAAATATTGGTTTCATTATTGTTGTGTTTTGGTTTTATATTTCAGTTTCTGTTACTCAGGAGGTTATGTTAAACCAACAGTCTCACAACATTTTGTGACAAACTTTAATCTATCGATTTGTGTGGGCACAAATTTGCCTCTTTTTTCGTGTCACTCAGCACGATTGCCTCCGTCTGGTTCTGTCGCCATAGCAACGGAGGCAGAGGATCATGGGTAATGCTGATAGAAATGCCAAGGCTAATCTTTTTTCCAATATTATTTAGAGAATAAATCAGAAAATATACAGTTAGGGTTAGGTTAGTGTTAGGGTTATTCTGTAATAAATGTGTGTGTTTCTATTTAATGCAGTCTCCTTAATTAACCAGAAGAATATATTCACTGTATTTTGACTGGAAGGAACTACTGATGATGGTTTAAAATAGCGATTAGCTTACCAAATATAAAGCAATAAAACAAGGATCTAATTCGTGCCTATAAATACGAATCAATACATTACATTTCGTGACTATATCACGAACTGCCATGAGCCTGTCTGGCTAAACAATCTTGATTTGCTTATTTAAAACCTGTTGTTCCTATGAAGTCATTTGTAGGCTCTCTGCATGGCCCATGTTACCTGTGTCACAAATGTAGGAAAATCTATGACTCAAATCTAATTCCACTCCATATGAAATTAAACAGGGATCAAAATACAAAGAAATTATGAATGAGAAATGTGATGAAAAAAGCACAGTGCAGTGAAAGAAATAAAGTGTATTATTGCATGTTGGCATCCTGTTCAATTTATTTTCCATGCGTTCACCTCCAATTGCTTTTATAAGTAGCAGCTGAGGTTTTAAAGCAATGAACAGTGGCATTTACTAGCTCGTATTGGTGTGTGTGTGTGTGTGTGTGTGTGTGTGTGTGTGTGTGTGTGTGTGTGTGTGTGTGTGTGTGTGTGTGTGCATGGCACGGTTGTTTAGGTCAGTTGCCAACTGAGTAAATTAGATTTATGGGTTTTATTGCTTTACTTTTATAAATTAAATCATAATGATTATGTTCCTACAGGGATGATTACACTCTGACTCCAGTGCAGAGCCTGAGAGAACATTAAGGCAAGACCCTGATTTCAATAAATGCAGATATCCACAGTTATACTACATAACATCATATATGGTATTTCTCTATCTGTTGCCTACTCATTTATAAACAGACCGCAGGACCAAACTCTATCCCTCTCTTTATGTAAAAAAAATAAAAATAATTTCTTTACATATTTTTGTTGTTATAAATGGATTAAAGGGGATTTTTCCTTCTATGGAACAAATAACAAAAGCACCACTACCATCTGCCCTAAGTAAAAAAAAAAAAATATGCACAGTATTGTAAAACATGGAAGCTGATTTCTTTGAATCCCAGATTGTAGATCCACTCAGCCAGTCATTTCAGGTGATCACATAATGTATATTTTGTGTGCATTTGGGTTAATTTATGCTGTCACAGCAATAACATCAACAGTGACAAAGAAATAGTGGTATAATGAAAGAGAACAGTCTGGAACAATCAATTACAGATTTTTTTTTAATTCCTAATCCTAATACTGTACACACATATGTATGTATACAGTACTAGTAAAAAGTGTGGACACACCTTCTCCTGTTCTGTTTTATATTTTGGATTGCTCACGTAGCTACATATACTTTTTAGATTTTTATTAGATTCACAAGTCAACTGGAGTGGTTTTCAATTCACAAGTGTGCCTTGTCAAGAGTTAATTTGTTACATTTCTTGTTGTCTTGTGCGTACACAGTTAATAGCCCTATTAATGTTACTTCAACTACTGTACACATCCATATTATAGAAAAAAAAACTCTCAGTTAAATAAAGTGAAGAGACAATCTGAACCGATATGAGAAACCCCCAGGAAAGAAAGACCAAGACCTGACTTTCCTGCAGATGATAAATATATAAGTATGTGCCTCAGAAACCAGGATTCAAATTACACAAAGGGATTAATGACAAAATGTTTTGTATGCAATAATCAGTCTAAATTAATTACAGTACTATTAATAAATATGTCGTTTTGTGTATGTATTATATAAGTACGGACAATGATGAGAGCCCTATAGAGCACAACTATAATAAACTATATGGTTTTATGAAAGTAATGTCAAGTTAGTGATATAAAGAACATTTCGAATCTCCTCCCTCGTTTGTATTTGGTCCAACCCAGAGGAAGGTACTCGTACAATCAGTTTCCCACAAAACAACACAGTGCACATGCTGTACAAGCATTAATCTATAGCAACATCCCCATAAACCCATAACTCTAGCACACAAGCCCCTTCTCGGCCCCACAACAAGACAGAGCTACATAACACAATCTCTCCACACCTGCAAATGACTGGGCTTAGAGTTTTAAAGATTAGGAAGAGGTCATCCATCAAAATGTTCTTTAGGCCCCACATAAGAACAATCTAACAGTGTTTCATTTCAAAGAACAAGAGAGCTTTATATTATAAAAAAAAACAAAAAAAAACAAAAAAAAAAACAACAACAACAACAACAACAACAACAACAGCCAGCTATTACTTACAGCTGTGGTAAATAATGGTATAAGTACTGGACTCTTTAACTTTACCTACATGGTTGAGGCTTGCCTGGTATGCTGTAGGCCGCCTACTCCACATCCATACAGGTTCATCATTTAGTGTATATTAATGTTAATATTGGATTTTATATTATATCTCAGTAAATCATGATTAATGGATCATTTTCAATTTATATAGTTAAACTGTATGTACACTATATGGACAAAGGTTTGCAGACACCTGACTTTCCCTGCCATATGTGGTTCTTCTCTAAACTGTTACCACAAAGCTGAAAGCACGCAATTGTACAGGACTTCTTTGGATGCTGTATAACAACATTTTGCGTTCACTTGACCTTTGAAACGCAAACTTTTTCCTGCATGGTAATGTTCCTGTGCACAAAGCGAGCGCCATGAAGATCTCGTTTCCAGAGGATCTTGAGTGGCCTGCTCTAGAGCTATAAACCCTATTGAACACCTTTGGGATGAATTTGAACATTGGCTGCACCCCAGCCACCTCCTCACCTCACTTACATCAGGACCTAACTTTACTAACACCCTTGTGACTGATAAACACAAATCTCCACACGCACACTCCAAAATCTAGTGGAACATCTTCCCAGAAGAGTGGAGGGAATTGTACGAGCACATTGGGACTTAATGCGGAATGCAATGCTGAAAAAGCACATACCACACTTAGGACAAGGTGTCCGCAAACATTTGGAGATAAAGTATACGTGTGTATGTACAGACTCTACACCCTGAGCAAAGTCTACATAGAGAGATATGGTTTTTTTGGGGTTTTTTTTGGTACCGTGTATACAATTTAAATTCTTGTTAATATAGACAGCAGATGTTGATGAAAGGGTAGAAAAGGAAAGAACATACAGTACATTTTCACCATTTACAAGCTAATGCTAATTTATTATGAATGGAAATAAATTATTAAAATCTCTTGTTTAAAAAAACATGTTCTAAAAAAAAACCCTATTGATTATATTTAGGGAAGAAACTAAATGTGGTTTTTATTTTGGAACAATTCTTTGGGGCTGTAATTACTTTTACTAAATGTTTATTCAGGCTTTAGTTATAAACAGATTTTTTTAAGTAAGTGGTATGTGAACATAATCGAAAACAATCTCATCGAACGGTAGTTTTGGTGGGAAAATGTAAATACATTTTTCTTAGGCAGATGATACTAAGCCGCAATAATGGTGTCATTTTTTCACAAACTATTGACCCCTACCATATTAATGATATAAGGAACTTCATTGTATTCTTTTCAGACTGGGATTTAGCCTAATATTTTAATATTTAGTGGGATTTCCTGTCAGTGTAGACCATAAGCTTGTAATTACATACGACCTCCTAGTCAGTATACTATACTCTTTTCTTCTCATGGAAAAAATGGCAATTAAAGGCCTGTAATGTCTTCTGTCTTCCTTTACTTACTGCACTCTGGTCCTGCGAATTCAGGATGATCAGAAGACTGATAGAGAGAGGAAGAGAAAGACAGAGATGGAATAAGGAAAGAACAGCATGTTCGTGAGATTTATAAGAGACGCCGTGTCTAATGTAGAACAGAAGCCTTGCAGTGTTTATTGATCTTTATTTATGCATATTTCCTTCAAATAAACTCAGCCCTGAGACTGTGGGTTCGATTTCTTTCTCTCAGGACTTGACAGTACAGCATGTTCGGATGTTAGATCACGAAAACCGGTATTACAGATTTTTCTTTTTAATGAGGAGGAGGAATAAAACTTTTTTTTTTTAACCGAATAATGTGGTGCTGAATAATTGTAAACAGATCACACAAAGGGTTCTGGTCCTGTGTAAAAGGCTAAACCAGTACTTCAAGTACTTTTTAATAATATTTAAGTAATAGAGTCATGCAATAGTAGCTAAAAAAAGCTCCATCTTCAGAACTTTCCACCCACTACGTCTATCCATTCAATCTATTTCAATATAAAACCAATAAACAGAGTTTTATAATCAGCCTTAAAAATGTCAAAAAGATAACAAAGATGTGTCTACTACAAAAGAAAGTGTATGCTTACTGTGCTTTCTCTGTGCTTTCTCACTGAAAAACCTGATCAAAACCTGTCATGCAGTTTCTCTCTTCCTGTCTACATACAACATACATTCAAGTACTTTTTAATAATATTTAAGTAATAGAGTCATGCAATAGTAGCTAAAAAAGCTCCATCTCCAGAACTTTCCACCCACTACGTCTATCCATTCAATCTATTTCAATATTAAACCAATAAACAGAGTTTTATAATCAGCCTTAAAAATGTCAAAAAGATAACAAAGATGTGTCTACTACAAAAGAAAGTGTATGCTTACTGTGCTTTCTCTGTGCTTTCTCACTGAAAAACCTGATCAAAACCTGTCATGCAGTTTCTCTCTTCCTGTCTACATACAACATACACTCAGTGTGTTATTTGTGTACTACACCAGAAAATAGCTCTTTTAGAGTACACAACATTGGGCTTGTTCTTTTTATTTAGAGAACAACACTGCCATCTAGAGCCTGGTAACTATAAACTCATCTTTAGCGTTCATGGACCAAGAAATACCTCCTAATTGTTACTACATGCTGACATCCATTTGTCAAAGGTGTAAAGAGTACCTAAAAATCATACTTCAGTAGACAGAAAACTCAATCCATTGCGAATTCAATGTCGCGATTTCCAATATGACTTAAGTAAAAGGCTTTGAGTATCCGATTTGAACAGTACTTGTGTATTTGACTCATATTAAACGAAAGCTCAAAAGTTCAAATTAGTCCTTAACACCAAGCCAAAAAACAGTTGATTTAATTATGTTCACAAATCTCATGGATGTATCAGCTTTCAGTCTCAGAGAGGGACAATTTTTTTTATTTAACTTCAAATAAATCTGGTTCTCAACTTTTTTGGAATTTATTCATGCTGGTTTCGGCTTGAAAATGAGGCCAGAAGTGCTAAGAAAAAGTCACTCACAGGCAGCACAAGTAGGTCAGGGAGTGTTGAGCTTTGATAAATTTATAAAGTTGAGTAGACAGTAAAAGTTGCTTTTATCTTTGATATTCAGTAAAACTAAAAAGTATACAAAAAAATTACTTAAGTACAGTAACAATGTACATTCAATCAAATACTATACACCACTGCTATTTGTCACGTCATAAATGTTAATATTTACTTATAATCTTCATATATCCAAGAGTTATTGTTTCATATACTCAGAAACAGGGCAGGCTACATCTGGATGCCTTTTTATGGTCAAATTTACTTTATATTACTTCTGTTCAAGTCAGTCAAGTACTTTTATTGTCATTTTAACTATATATAGCTGGTACAGTACACATTGTGCTGGTGTGCAGTCTCAGGTCAAGTTCATTGAGTCCATTTGAGTAAAAGATTAGTTCAATTGCACAGTTTGCCCAATGTAATCACACACAACCCAGCAATATTAATGCATGCAGAGAAACACTGTATAATATTCAACCTGGACCAAATTACGATTGGGATTTAACCCACATTGTATTGGCAACACCAATAGAGTACAATAAATTCAGCCGTCAAAACCATAAATCAAACATATGTAACTAACACAATGCAAAAGCTGAAGCTGAAAACCATGCAGAAGCTGGGTTTTAAAACCACTTAGCAAAAGTTACACAGCATACAGCAGTATACATGTTAGTGTAACTGCACAACCCATGTAAGATTAGACTCTAACCTCACTGACAGTACTTTTTCATTGGATTGGAGCTTTACCTTTTAGGATTTGTAATAGGTAGAATTTCACTGAAAACCATCACAAATGCAAGAGGCCATTATGCAAAAAGGCATAAAAAGGCATGTGTGAAAAAAGCTTGTGATCTTTCATGTGGAAATACTATGCCATTAAACACCTAAAATTATTTTTAAAAAAGGCTTCCTTGACTCATTTTTTAATGATTTAGTGCCATTAGATATACAGTCATGGTCAAAAATATCATGAAACTTGCAATTCTGTTAGAAAAAGCAACACATCTGTCAGGAAATTGTTCCAATTGCAAATGTTCTGATATTGGCACCTTGTCAAAACTGTAAGCAATCATTGCTTTTCAAGGACGTGATGCTTCTGTAATGTGTATTTAGACACAACTGTGGCAAGTAACAGGTGTGGGCAATATAGTAATCACATTTGCAACCAGATAATGGAGAAAAGTTTACTTTTGTTTTGTGTGTCACACTGATCATAGAGAAAAGCAAGAAGGATAAAGTCTGTGGATTTGAGAGAAATAATTGTGGAAAAAATGGACAGTCTCAAGGCTACAAGTCTATCTCCAGAGATCCTAATGTTCCCGTGTCCAATGTGCGTAATATAATCAAAAGGTTTATAGCCTATTGGCACTGTAGCGAACCTCCCTGAACGTGAACAGAGAAGCAAAATGTATGAAAAAACTTAAACAAAGGATTGTTCGAATGGTGGATAAAAAAACCTTGATTAACTTCCAAACAAATGCAAGCTGATCTACAGACACAGGGTACAACAGTGTCGGTACGCACTATCCGTCGCCATCTGAATGAAAAGGAACACTTTGGTAGGAGACCCAGGAGGACACCACTGATGACAGAAAGGCATAAAAAAGCAAGACTGGATTTTGCCAACAATTATGAGACAAAACCACAATCCTTAAGGGAGAACATACTGTAGACAGAAGAGACTAAAGTAGAGCTGTTTGCTTATGGACATCAGGGCACTGTTTACAGAAAAAGAAATGAGGCCTTCAAAGAAAAGAACAAACCTCCTACAGTCAAACATAGTAGAGGTTCAAAGATGTTTTGGGGTTGCTTTGCTGCTTCTGGCACTGGATGCCTTTACTGTGTGAACAGTACCATAAAATCTGTTAATTACCAAAGAATTTTGGGGCACAACGTAGTGGCCAGTGTCAGAAAGCTGCTTCTCCACCAGAGGTCATGGATCTTCCAGCAGGACAATGACCCGCAACACACTTTTAAAAGAGATCTGAACTGGCCAGCAATGAGTCCAGATCTGAATCCCATAGAACACCTGTGGAGGGATCTCAAAACAGCAATTGGGAGAAGTACCTGCAAATCTAAATGACCTGGAGCAGTTTGCAAAAGAAGAGTGGTCCAAAATTCCAGTAGAAAGGTGTAAGAACTCATTCATGGTTATGGGATGCAATTTGCAACTTCAACAATTTTCTGGAAGAAGGGTTGCTTTTTCTGAATTTCAAGGGTGCTGATATTTTTGGTCATGACTGTATCCATGCTATTCTTTTCATGGAAACAAACTGCCCAGGCTTTGTTCACTTGGCTGTGAGATTGCTATTAATATTGCAATACTAGTTGTGAAGCTGGACATGTTGCACAGCAGGTCGTTTAGATGTTTCCTGTATGCTCAGCATCTTTCAGCCACATCATGACGTAGTGTTTGTGGACACCCCAAGGAGTTAATCTGGCTTAAGTTTTCCCCTTAAAAAAGTATATCAACTGATACTGAAACAGAGTATAAATGCTGCAGTGCCATGTGCAAAAACATGAGCGTAAAAAGAAGAAAAACACCTATTAGCACATTAACATATTAGCATCTTTTGAATTAAATCAATGTGGCTACTGCTACAATACGTAATTATGTGGCAGATGAGATCACTGTGGGAAACAAGCTCTCATGCTGGAAACAAATTCTGGACATGGACAGACGCTTCTGTCTTAACCTACTGAGCTTCTTCGTGATCAATCTACTGAGTACATTCATTAGATAGTGGGCACAATGTCTCCTGTGTCAATGGGTATTTACAAAGTGGTGGTTCAGCTACACCTTCAAAAATACAGAAGTATACAGGTATTCCCTGCCTTATGATGAAGATGCAGCTTTGTATTCAAAATTTAGTCACATCATAAGATCGAAAAATCTAAAGTCAAACCATTGTAAATTGGGCACTACCTGTATTTGTATAAACAGACCGACAATTGTCCAGTGTTTCACAAACAGGACAAATATAAAAAAAATTTGGTTCTCAGGATGATTTATTTATTTATTTATTTATTTTTTATAACCAATAAATGATTTACATGTTTGATTCTTCAAATAATTATTTTGCTTCGATGACAGCTTCACTTCTTCTTGCATTGTCTCAGTCAGCCTCATGAGGTAGTCACCTAAAAATGGTTTTCCAACAATCTTGAAAAGTTCCCAGAGGTGTTAAGTGCTTGTTGTCTGCTTTTCTTTAACTTCAGTTAAACTTTACTAATTTTGGGTGATTGTAGAGGCCAGGTCATCTGATGCAGCACTCCATCACTTGGACAAATAGGTACATTACCTAGAGGTATGCTTATGTTTGTCGCTGCAAAATGCTGAGACTGTTCTGTATTTTTTAGTTTGCCCTCAGTTTTTTTGTAAAGATATGTTTATTAGCAATATACAGTTACAAAATATACAAACACATTGTTAATCAGAAACATTCCTTTTACCCCCCTTATTAAAAACCCACCCTCCTGCACAGTATATTTGTTATATCATAAAAAAAAAGTTAACCAAAAGTAAAAATACATAAATAAATGTAAGTAAATGTTACTAATAGACTTCAGAATAAAAAATAAAAAAAATAGAAAAGTGAAGGAAATAGGAGGAAGAAAAACAGAAACAAACAAACAATACTGAAGAGCAAATATGTGAATATCAGTTAACATAGTCTTACAGTGGTCAAGACAGTATGTCAAGAAAGGGGGTTTGCAGGTTTTTTCCTGTAAAATAGGACACTTGCGAGTTAATCCAGCGTCTTCTTTCTGGGGGAGTTTCCGATGTCCAGTTTTTAAGTATAGTTTTTTTTTGCTGCAGTGCTTTCAAGCAAGATAAAATACTTTTTATGATGAGTCATGCGAATTGAGCTAACATCGCCCAATGGTTTTCTTATGCCATATAAGTAGTTGTAGATTATGTGTTGGTGAAAAGCTCTTTCACCAACACAACTGCAAAAAATACCACTTCAAAAAAACCCAAAAAACATCTACATGCAAAGTAAGCACTACAGATGTGTGTGTGTGTGTGTGTGTGTGTGTGTGTGTGTGTGTGTGTATCATGTTGAATATATGGAAATGGAGACAGAAATATAAAAAACGTTTGCCGACTTTCCACCACTGCAGCTCTATGGACTGCTCAGAATAAAAGTTTTCCGTGGGAGACACATGTACGATGCCATCACAGCAGAGAGATAGAGAGCAAATTCACAGCTCATTTGCTCTTTGTGGGAAGATAATCAGCCACAGTCACTGATAATAGCGCAAACTTTATAAAAGCGTTCAGAATGTTTCAAGCTGATGATGAAGCAGGTAATGATGTAGACGAGGACAAGGTCATATTTACGGAATTGCACGATGTTTTACGTGATGACAGTGAAAGGTATATTCTCCCTCCACATCACCGGTGTGCAGCCCACACCCTCAACCTTATATACACAAACAATAGTTACATTTCTGACGGTGAAGGCAGATTGCAAAGCAGTGTACAGAAAAGTGCGACTGGACAGTGTTCAGCCTTGTGGTCAAAATTTAGTCGATCATCTTATTGTTCTCTAAGAAGTTATTAAGCATTTTATATGTTTAAAACATGTCTTTTGCCCTAATATAACTGATTTCTTAATGCCAATGATCTATATTACACCTGTTACACTTGTAAGGCGTGAAAGAGATACAAGTAACGTAAAAGTAACGCAAAAGTAATATAACGCTTTACTTTCCATAAAAAGTAACTAAGTAACATAATTAGTTACTTTTTTGGGGAGTAACTCGATATTGTAATGCATTACTTTTAAAAGTAATGTTGCCCAACACTGCTAGTCTTCTACTGTAGTTTGTGGGAACTGGGATTCATACTGCAGCTGAACATTGAATACAGTATTTACCAAACTCACTGATCAATTATTTAAGTGCTCTGGGCAGTACCTGAAAAAGATTTGCCCTCTGGGTAAAGAAAGATCAAGCATACTAAAAATATGTGTCTCCAGGATCCTTTTTACATTTAACGGCCTTCAACAAATACCTCATAAGTATCACTAAATGTGATGTCAGAGTTCAATGTGTCTCTATGCCAGATTTCCTACCGCATGTGCTCTGAGTTTTACCCCTCAGTAGGGCATGAAAGTAGAGTGTATCTGCTCTGTCACATCGCACAGTTTCTATATGAACAGTTCAATCTTACCTCCAGCTCCTCTCCTTACATATTACCCAAGAAGGTGTGGAGAGGTGGAGCGGACAGAGCGCATTGGAATTTGTCAAGTCATGACATGGCTGGCATGTTTTGGGGCAACCTATTTATACTGCCACTCAATTGCATATAGAGAGATTGAGAGAGAGAGAGAGAGAGAGAGAGAGAGAGAGAGAGAGAGAGAGAGAGTAGATATGGTAGCTCTAGTATGGTATCTTTCAACTCTTACATCACCAACTATATTGATCATTTAGATCACCTGGTCTCATAATGTTCCTGTTAATTAATCATGGTACCTGTATTATATCTTCTTGTAGATATAATCTCAGGACCTGGCCAAAAACCCAACCATGAGTTACTCATAGCACATCCACTCAGAATCCATGTGATCGAAAAAGCAGTGGCAATAATAATGATACATATTTTTTGTCATCAACTTTACCACACTGTACAATGGCAACTGAATTAAATACATCCTGAAGACCAGGTGGAGATACATAGGGTTCTCAGGACTGCGGTTTGGAAGCGGTACATTGTATTCTACTGTTAATGCCATTGGAAATTCCATTTTCAGGCACTGTTCTGTACAATATTCTGACCTGCTACTGATCAATTCTGCTCATAGGTGACCAAATCAGGGTGTATTCCTAGGGTGTATAAGCCCAGCATTCTTGAGATCCACCACAATTTTAACCTGATTAAGCCATTAATTAAATGCGAAATGACATAACAAAAAAAAAAAAAATTATATTATATTATGGAGATATAAAAATAGAGACTGATTACAGTTAATCGTATTGCCTGTTTTTATCAGCACATTAATAACAAACAAAATGATTCCAATATATGATGTGATAGAATATTCCAATCAAACTTTCTCACTGCACTCTATATAAATAGAGATCTTTGTCTATGTTAGAGGTATGAATGTATTACAGTTAATCATATTGCCTGTTTTTATCAGCACATTAATAACAAACAAAATGATTCCAATATATGATGTGATAGAATATTCCAATCAAACTTTCTCACTGCACTCTATATAAATAGAGATCTTTGTCTATGTTAGAGGTATGAATGTACTGTGTCACCACAGTATAATTAGCTGAAGCTGTGAGGTAGTAAAACTTAATGTATTACACTTTGTTCTATTTCCTGGATTGGTTCAAATGTCTACAAAAAAAATCCTTTCTCAAGCTTCAGTACTGATAAATTCCCTCATGGACTGTTTTCTCTCTTTCACACATTCACACACACATATATATATCCTTTAGCGTGATCGTATCGATTTTAGGTCTGCTCAATACCACACTTATATAAGAAACCTAGTTGTTCATTAATGCAGGAAAAACCAAGAATCCAACCAACCAAACAAAACCAAAAGTCAGTGTAATTTTGCTAATGCTACTGACCCATATTAGCCTGGGGTTTAAATTCAACTAAATGAAACAATATGTTTTTGCTTTGCTTTAAATAACAGGAACGCAACAGGCATTTAAATGTTTCCATAGAGTTTTGAGGGTGTGGCACCATGTTTAAGTTGCAAAACGATTTAACCCATGTAATCTTTTTTTTGTGCACATTTTGAACAACTGTTGTAAATACTCTATTTGGCTTTAGAAGCGCTTACTAAACTAATGCATATTTTCAAATATGAGTAAATAGGGGTGAACTTTTCAGCTCTCCAGACTTCCTTCAAGGGGAATTGGTCAGGAACAGGACCAAGAGGGGCTTAACTGCCTTGCAACGTTCCCTCTAAAAATAGGTGTTTGCGCCAGCACCTTTCAGTATTGGCAAGATAAATTGTTGGGCCTGCTGTTTAACCACTGAGCCACAGTTGTTTCATCGTGCATCTCTTAGCCAAAAGAGTAATCTCGTAGGCAGTCAACAACATATAAGGTATGATGATAAATAGCAGGCAGGGTTTTGATGGATTGCATGTTTACTAGTTATACCTGCCTGATTTTCCGGTATTTATGTTCACCAAATGGTTGCCATTGTCATAAAAGTTGGTAAAAAAACATTGTTGAAAGATTTATTTCCAACATCAAGCAACAAGACAAGATCTTTACTTACCTGACCAGTGGCTGGGGGTTCCCTTTCACCCTGCATTCTAGAGTAATAGGACTCCCCTCCGCAACCTCTTGGCTCTTCAGTTTCTGGGTGAACCGAGGAGGAGCCATTGACCCATCCGTACTAATCTCACCAACTTGATGCTCATTCCCATCAATTACTGACTCTATCCCTGCCATGCCTTCAAGAGCAGCTTCTTGATGGACCGCTGGAGAAAAAGATGCCGATGATAAAGAGGACCGCACCTGCTGCTTTGCCAGTTTATGGCTCTTTGGAGACAAGTAGCCACTGTCTGGAGAGGAGGAGTCATCGTCTTCCTGGTGATCAAATCGGTTAGACCCTTTAAAAATAGAGGAGAGCTCCTCGATAAAGGTCGCAGCCCGGCTGCAGAACTCAGTAGTTGAAGCCGCTCGCTCATTGACCTCCAGGCCTCCATGGACTAACCGGGGACGCTCCTGCTTGTACACAGGCATGCTGGACTTGTTGTAGGCTGGGGGTTCAGGGCATGAACGGGCCTGAGTGGGTCTATTAACTTGGATGCTCTGACTGGATGTAACCGTGACCGATGTAGCTTCATTTGGATTTGATGATGCCATTGCAACAGAATTCTGTACTGTTGTGCCTTTGCTTGGCAAATGAAAAGGTTGATTTTCTGCTGCACTTAAATGCTGAGGGGTGGAGTTTAGGGAAGAGGGTGGGGAATGGACTGCCACTGGCTCCAATTCTTTGGGTAAAGAAACAGGAGGTGGCATATCAGAGGCATCACAGGGATCACCTGCATCACTCATGGCTTCTCGAGCCAGGTCAAGACTAAGGCCAATCTCATCCTGACTAAGGAAGGCAGAGAGTTCCATAAAGTCCCCGTCCCCACCATCGAACTCCGCCAGATATACTTTGCCATCCGAGGATGCTTCTAAAAGCATGTCCCTATCCCCATCATGAGACACACCCCCTGGAGGACACGCTTCTTTCTGAAGCACTGAGTGGGGGAGTGTGTCATTCCAGCTCCCATCCTGCATCCTATAATGCGCAAAACACACCAATAAAATGTTATTCATTGGAACCTTAAAACAAATACATATATTGATATAAGCTGGTTTCTGTATGTTTCTGCAAAAGTAGCTTATACTAAGCGAAGCTTATACACACTCTGAGACCTTTCGAGGGCAGTTGTTGTTGGACAGTGACTCAGACATTCCTTGGGCACAGCTGATGGCTATTAACTAAATGAGTATAAACTATGAGCCAACGGTGCATCACTGGCGTGCATGATTATTCCTTCATTTACCATCATCATATTACAATATTCCTTTTTAATTTTGCTTGTTTGTTTACAAGAATGAGGCCACCACTGGTTGGTACATTGCTTTGCAATTTATTGCATCTAAATACCATTTTGTGATCATGCATAATATATTAATATACAGCTTTAACTATCTAAAAAAAAAGAAAAACTCTCTCTCATGATAATTCGTGAGATATTCAGAATGAAATATGTAACATAACATCAGTTTCTTCTTTATAATGTAAGACACTACTAAATTAACATAATATGCACTACATGGACAAAAGTTTGTTAACACCTGACTATTGGATTAGTATATGGTTTTTGAACATCCTATTCCACATTTAATCCCCATTTGCTCTTATAATTAACCTCCACACTTTTGGGAAAATGTTCTATTAGATTAAGAAGTGTGATCAACATTGTGCCTCGGCCGCCCACGACCCTGTCGCCGGTTCACCACTGTTGCTTTCTTGGCGCACATTTGATAGATTCTGACCACTGCAGACCAGGAACCCAGTCGTCTAGACATCACAACTTGTCAAACTCGCTCAAATCCTTACGCTCGCCCATTTTTTCTGCTTCAAAAACCTCCACATAGAGGACAAAATGTACATTTGCTCCCTTATAAATATATCCAACCACTAACAGATGCCATGATGAAGAGATCATCAGTGTTATGTACTTCACCACTCATAATGTTATAATGGTATAATGTTATGCCTGATCGGTGTATATGAATGCAAAAATTAAGATCTGTGGCCAAACATATAATCAAATAATATTAAGAAGTAGAAGATTATTGTGGTGTTTCACAGTGACAGTTCCTTTACATTCCAAATCAATCATTTGTGCAAAAAATATCTCAGCAGGTAAAACATTAGCACGAAACTGAAACAGTGTCGAAAAGGAACAATGGCTGTCTCTCTCCCAAAACATATCAAGTCTCAGACAGAACCTGCATTATGTATTTATATATGTATTAACTTATATTTGTGTGCACAGCTGCCCTATCAACTCAAATGTTTAGTAACTGCTTGCCTTAAATCTAAAAGGCTAAAACAATCACCCAGTTACTATAGTTGCGTTTTTAGAGTAATATATGGATCCTAGAGAAGAATTTCTAATGATCAAACGTTGGGTCCTAAAGCCCAGGGCTTAATTTTGTGTGTGTGTGTGTGTGTGTGTGTGTGTGTGTGTGTGTGTGTGTGTGTGTGTTGGAAGCAAATATGATGGTGTGACATTCTCTGCGTCATGGCGACCTGGAGGCCAGCTGTTATTTTTAATCCCTGAGGGATACGTTTCACAGCTTTAAACTCTAACACTATTATAGATAAAACAAACACACTTGTGTTTGAGCCTGTTATTTACCTCAAAAATGTAAGCATCTCTTTGGAATTACTTAATAATTCATAGTGGAAGGCAAAAAAACAAAAACAAAAAAGACAGATAAACAATATGCACAAAGCCATCACTAACATCTGAACCTAATGGTGTTCGTTCCTCATGTACAAAACAATACATACAAAACAACAGCATGTAAATGTTGAGGTAGTACCAGCATAAAAACACGCATAGTTCATTACTGAAACTTGCTGCCAAACAAATGTAACTGTCGACCAATGACATCAAAAGTCAATCATCAGTCAGTCATTCAACAGATTCAGAAAATAACAGTTAAATATATTTAACTGATAATATAACATTTATAGAATCATGTATTATTTGATCTAAAAACAAAAAAAAAGCTGGAAATATTTTTCTGGTTACCTTCAAGTGTTTTTCCACACACTTCTGTCCCACTTTGAGTCCAGTTTTTTTTAGATTAAAGTCTAGTCAGTGAAGTAAACAAAAGGATTCGATCCCACTTGTGTGTGTATATCGTTTGATCTTGAAATCCCTCTTTGTCTTCTATTTTCTGTAATTAAGCCAGAGTGTTTTACAGTGAGCTGGTCGGTGTGCTGCACAGTGGCTGAGGGTGGCCTGCCGTCCCACCTGTCCTGAGCCCTGACCGCTCACCCGGCGCCGCTATATTTGGCCCACTGGCTCAGGTTTCACAGCCAGAGAGAGGGAAAGGAAAAGATAGAGAGGAAGCACAAGAGAGAGAGGTGGTTCCCTGCCTCCTTACCTCTTAACATTGCACATATGCTCTCCTGTTCACAGTAGACAGTAATATGTTTGCATAACACAAAACAAACACCTACTGCAAGATTTTCTGTTTCTTTACACCTAATGTATGGCACTGAGTAGTGTGCTGAAGGACACATTCAATAAGTGAATTTAAGTCACACACCAACTGTATGTTCCATCCTGTTATGATGCATTCGACCCTATTGACCTTCATTGTTTTGTCACCGATCACCCTTGATTTACTTCCATTTTTTTTTACATTTAATTAAAAAATGATATAAACATTTGAAAAGAGTTAATGATTATTAAATATGGTAATTACAGTGTTTGGTGATTATTGAATATGCTCATTATTTTGGAACAAATGTGAAATATTATAGTTTATTTTAGGAGGTATATAATCATGGAATCAAACACATACAATATAGAACATCTTTATGGTCCACATAAAAGCAAAAATAAACCTACAGTGCCCTCTAATATTATTGAAACTCTTTATAAATGAATAATATTTTTTTTTCTTTACTATTGAAAAAATTTATAATACAACTTAATAAAATATTGTTTAATATGTGTGTGGCAAAGTTATTTGAATTCATATCAATTGAATATATTTAAAATATTTTATGTGATTTTCTGGTTGGCTAGGAACAGGAAATTATTCAACTATGTCATCTGGTTTCACAGGGGAATTAATTCAACACAATGTGTAAGAGAACAGTATATAGGTGTAATACAAGGTTAAAGGTTGTCGAGCTTCACATAACTCTGGAAATTGTCAATAAGAAAATAGCACAAATTTTGAAAATAAATATGCCCATTTCTACCATCAGGGTAATAAAAAACAAGTTCAAGTCAACTGAAAAATATTTAAATGAACCTGGAAGAGGACATGTATCTTGATTGTCTCAACATGGCTTACACCTGGGGAGTTGAAGTTGAAGTAGAAGTCCTCTGTTCTGTTTTCTGTTGTATTGTGGACGCCTGACTGTGTCTGCCAGAAAGCTTGAAATGGTTAATGGTTTAATCTTCCTGCAAGACAATTCTAAAACAGAATCAAAATTAACACAAAAAAGATTAACTGACCACAAAAATGTCATCCTGCCATCATCCCCTGACTTAAACCCCATAGAAAACCTGTCTACACGAGAGTCCACCAGTGTGGACCTTGAAATCTGTTGAATCTGGAAAGTGTCTCTGTGAAAGAATGGTCTCAAATCCCTTATTTACAATTTGTTTAACATGACAAGATGTGATTTTGTAAATACATGTTATGTATATATTTTTTAAAGTTAACCACGTTATTATTTGTGTGTACAGCTGCTAAAACCATGTCTACTTGTGTCTAATTTAAATCAATCTTATATTGATATAAATGTAGCGAGTGTTAAATCAGGTATCCATGAGGGCCAGTTATAAAATCCCACATCAGTGGCTCATTTACTAAATACTGAGGGACGCCTGATACAACACACTGCTTTAAGCACCACAAACACAAACCATGTAACACATATAACTAATGTATTTTCCTTTTTAGCATTCTTGTATACTCCGATCCAGTCTTTCTTTCTCCAGTTTGACTTTGCGCTGACTGGCTGACTGACTGTCTAAGTGACTGACATTATGCCTGATTTTAAACTTAGAAGGGGAAATGGGAGCCTGTCTGCTGTTTAATGATAGCTGCTGCATCTCAGAGGTGTTTGAAAGTGACTGTAGTGTATATGTGTGTGTGTGTGTTTGTGAGTGAGTGAGTTTAAGAGAAGCAGCAAAGCTCTATTTAAGGACCCTTATCATATTCGCTGCTAAGAGTCTGACAGCTCAGAGCTATTCCCGTTTCCCAACAATCCACTGATTACATTTAAGCCTCCTGACTACATTCAGAAGAATGTCTACCATGCAAGGTTTATCACAGCCTGACCGCCATCACAGACTTACACTCGTTGTTGTTTGTGTCATGTCACAAACACTATTTGTAATGGTTTAATGGCCATCATTTATTAAGATATTTATTTTGAAATGTGTCTTGCTTGTGCTGCAGAGTGTGTGTACATTTATATAGATAGATATCTATGTATATATACATGAGAAAATTGAACTTAAAGCAACTATTATAGTACAGCTATTATCACTTAGGCTGCACTTACTTTTGTGAGATACTGTATATATAGCAAGTCTTTATCAAAAACACATCCTCTAGCTAGTTCACTAGGTCAGGGACAGGGATTAATAAATTAATACAATGAAATTAATCAATTAATTAATTCAAAATATATTGTGCTGTATAAAAAGTATCCATTTGGAATATAATAATTATAGTGTCATGAATTGCTGTATTATTTCACTAGTTTTAGGGTCTTCTTTATATGACCATCATTCCATGAAAAATTCCTTGTATTAGCCATCAAAAAAGAAGATTCTGATTCTAATTCTGATTCTGTCTTCACGTAGTAAAAACAAGTATACAATCAAACAACATCTTCAAAAAATCATATCAAAATTATATAAAATGTAATTCATATATATATATGTATAAAAATATAAAAGTAGTAATTCAGCAATCCAATTTTAGGACGATTAAATAGGAAAGATGACTCTCTAAGTCATTAATTACTACTGTACTTGTAAAGCCAGAGCCCTGACTGCTAGTTTTTTAACTGCCATGTACAGTATGATCTCACACACATGCTGTCTAGAAAAGGTACAGAAGTCTTCTAGCCCTCACATAAACACTGTGTAATATTTTATTTCCACAAACCATTTGACTCCTCAATTCAAAGGGAGAGGACAGACACACACAAACACACTCAAACAAACAAACTCATTTAGCTGTTTGCACAAAATAGCTGTAAAACATCCAGTTTATTTACATGCATAATCATTTACACACAAATCTACTGTACTTGTCAATGCTGCCGTGTCACTCTGTATAATGTCTTGCTGTGTTGTTTTATTTGCACTATATGTACCACACGTGCACTTAGCATCGTAGCATCCCAGTCAGTTTTGTGTTTTCTTTTGTTCATTTATGTTGCTTTATGTAGCACCTCAGGCCTGAAGAAACATTTATCTTTACTGTGTATTCTACTGTGTATGACTGAAATGACAATAAAAGCCTACTTGACTTGATTCAGAACAAGATCAATGAATAATGTCATGATTTAAAGGTTTTTAACATTCTTTTGAGTGTTTTCGAGAGAAGATTTTCTCACTCATTAAACTGTTATTTTGGTATATTTTTTCACTATGTAGTGGTATATAATGTAGCACACGGGTCCCTAAGCCCCTGTGTGGACCTTCCACAGGCCGTGGATTACCATATATTTTTTATATGCATCAATAAATGATTGCACTGATTCTACATTATGGTGGGTTGAGTTACAATTTCATTCTATATGTAATAATTAAAATAATAAACAATCATATAATGTGTATTGTGAATTCAAAAAACTTAAACCAATTTCACTGCTCACAGATCCCTATACTGAAGATCTGCAATGGTCTGTATAGTGCCTATTAGGGATAGTAAGAGTCACTGATCCGCATCGATGACTGACATAAAAATTAACGATGTGATGCTTCGATTTAAAAAAGGTTGCCATTTGTATCCCGATGAATAGTTTTTAACATATTTGCATTAAAAAAACATATCGTAATGCATCGTAATTGCGGTAAATCGTAACCCAAAGGTAGCTGCTTCATATGTTTCGTATTGTTGGCTCAAACACAAACACTTGTACTGTGGTTGTGGCTCAAAGCACACATTTGTACCATGTTTTAAATATCTACCAGGTAATGTCATATACAACTCAAAATCAACTATTGCACCTTTAAAAATGAAGCACTTAGCATGTGGGAAGTATGTATGGAAGGTCTGGAGGTTCTCAAAGCAATGCTTCCCAGCAAACCTATTTACTCTTGTTTTAATTCTGTACTATATTAATCATCCTTGTAGCAAAACAGTATTTTGCAAGCTAATGATAAGCCAATAATAAAAAATTGCAAACACAATATTTTAGCTGTCCACTGGCTCCAAAGGAAAACAATTTTTAGATATATTTAATAGTATATATCCCTCATCTGAGTTTTTAAGGCACCGGTTTAATTTTGAAGTAAATGCCTGTATTTTCCTTCAAGTTGACATAAAGACAACTGATCATCTTGTATTGTTTTGTGTATATTTCAGAATGTTCTGAATTTTTTTTTTAAAAGGTTGGAGACAAAATATTCAGTCACTGCCCAATTTTGTTAGAAAACACATTAGTTTGGAGTGATATTAGATGACAAAACGAATGATTTTTTTTTTCATCAGTGTAATGTTAAATTTGAGCAAAAAATCATAGATGCAAATGTGCATTGCTTAATATATCTTTATTTGCGTTTATCAGTGCCATTGTATATGTATATATCGTGTTCAAAATGTTCAATAAATAAAAAATAAAGGTTGTTCCGCGTTTTCCTTCTCTTACCAGTTTGTCACTTATCAGCTTCCCTAGTTAACGGCTCTCGAGCGGGTAAAGTAGAGCTCTGATTGGTCGGTGTTGCTGTGCGACCCGTTTTCCCGGAAGTCTCCGGTAAAAAAGCGTCCTCGTTTCAAACAGAGGAAACAAATCCAACAGTAACAGTTCAGATGGCGTTCATCAGTCTATCATGTGTCCGTGTTGGTGGTCTGTGAGTGTTCGGGGACATTATAGCCTCCTTTAACTGCTGAAGACGATTAATGCAGCTAGCAAGGAGCTACATATAGCTTTATAAAGGACCTTCTTAAAGTTTGGATCCGTGTACAGTCATTCAGCATGCGAGCTTTCAGGCAGGTGGGAGAGAAGCAGCTCCCCAACCCTGTCCTCTACATGGCCTGGTCTCCAAAGAGGGATCTCATAGCCCTGGCTAACACAACCGGAGAGGTCAGCACACACACACACACACACACACAAACACACACACACACACACACACACACACACAAACACACACACACACACACACATATGTGGTTCTTCACCAAACTGTTACTACACATCTGGAGGCATACAATTTTACTGGACGTCTTTGGGATGCAGTAGCATGAAATTTTCCCTTCACTTGAACTAGAAAACCCAAACCTGTTTCAGCATGACAATACCCCTGTGCACAAAGCCAGATCCATGAAGATCTGCTTTAGGTGGAAAGATTTATGCTATAAGTGAAAGATCTCCCGCTATAGGGCTTTAAACCCTACTGAAATCCTTTGGAATGAATTGGAACACTGACTGCACCCCAGGTGTCCTCACCTGACCTCATCCACATCAGTACCAGTATCAGTACTCAATCATGCTATTGTAGAGGAATTACAAACTTACTCACACACAAACACACACCAAAAACATCTATTGGAAATCCTTCCCGAAGATTGAAGCTTGTATTACTAAGATTATAAATCTGGCCTGGGATGTTCAAAAAGCACATATTCACATGATCATGCAGGTTATATTCTATTCTGAGAGTGAATAATATTTATATTATGGCATCTTTTAGATGATGGGGCAGTGGGTTGGGGTGTTTTATCAATGGGAGGTCAAGAAGCACACTAAAACTGCCAAAGGTTTGTGGATGATAAGAATCCACTTGGCATTAAAACTTGTGCAGAACTGGAAAGAAAACTTTACTTCACTGATACAGCACATGTCAGAGCTTTCGTTGTTTTTTGTTGTTGTTTGCTTAGTTTTTTTGGGGGAGGTGTTAGAAATTGGGAAAATGAACATTTAAATAAAAAATATGTATATAAATAAATGTAATATTCCCTAGTCATAATATGAATGTTTTAGTCTTGTGGTGGTTATATAAAAAAAAATTACGTTGTGATCTGCAATAAACAACATTTATCACGACGTGTGTGTTTTCTCAGAAGAAGGTTCAAATAAACAGCTAGTGTTAAGAAGAAAATGATTGATGTATTACATTGCCACAGCTCCAAGTCCTGTGATCAAGACACAGCAATGTAAAGAATTGAAAGATCTTACTGTGTGTAATTTGACCTCCGTTAATTTTAATGTTAATTTTTTCAATTTCAGCTTTTGCTCCACCGTCTTGCTAATTTCCAGCGTGTTTGGAGTTTAGCGCCAAACGAAAACACAGGAAAAGATATCACTTCTTTGGCTTGGAGGCCTGATGGCAAAAGTAAGCTCTCTTTTTTTCTGTTTTACCCAGGAGGTAGAACTCAAATTATATGTACTAAGCATCAGTGTGTGGGCTGAATCTGATTGACAGCTTTGACACATGAATTCTGATCCGATTCCATGCCATGAATGCTCGCAGTATTGATTGATGCAGCAGAGATTTTGCACTTGACCCTGGAACGACTCTGAATCCGAACAGGCTGTTATTGTGCCCCGAAAACTTTCTGTTCCTGTTTCTGAGAGTTTCAGAACAGTAATCTGGATTCCCAGAGCCAGAACCTTTTGGGCAGTGTCTATCTCGCTCGAGTACACTGGTGTCTGCTGTAAGACGTAAATCAGCTTTGCTTTTAGATGTTTTATTTAATATCACACCAAGGTCCCCTGGTGGTCTAGTGGTTAGGATGCGGCGCTCTCACCGCTGCGGCCCAGGTTCGATCCCCGGTCAGGGAACCAACCCCAGCCACTCTTAGTGCCGGTCCCAAGCCCGGATAAATGGGGAGGGTTGTGTTAGGAAGTGTATCCAGCATAAAAACGTGCCAAATCGACTGTGCGGATCATGAATATGAATGATCCGCTGTGACGACCCCTAACGGGAGAAGCCGAAAGAAAGTTTAGATTTGATATCACACCAGATTTCGGTGGCAATGTTAATTCACATTCATGTATATATGTGTATATAATGTGTGTGTGTGTGTGTGTGTGTAAGTGTGCGCATCAGATAACAGTAAAAAAAAAAATATTTATTTATATATAAAAATTAGTAGATGCGCTTTACCTTTATTATTTTCAAATTGACCTATAATTTGTGAGCCATAATATGTAGTTCGACTTCTCTCCATTAAACTGTTTCTACGTGAACGTGACTCTTCGCAACACTACGGAGACCAAGCCATGTCCTGAGAGTCACATAGAATACAGAATAACATGGCAGAGGTAGAGCTGTAACTTCCTGTTGACACAACAGGAAAAGAACGTCTAGTTTTTCTTTATTCTTTTTTCTTGTTCTTTTAATTAATTATTTATTTATTTATTTTGCACTACAAAGGCCTGTGTGTGAAAGGGCCATGCATGGAGATGCACGTCCCTATTCTGTAATATTTTTCTGTTGTTGTTGACAGTCTTGGCGTTCAGTGTGGGCGACACCAAGCAGGTCGTCCTGTGTGATGCTGAGAAGGCTGAGATCCTCCACCTGTTTCCTGTGGACTGCCCAGTGTCCTGTATGCACTGGATGGAAGTGCAGAGTGACAGCAAGTGGGTCTTATCTATAATTAATAATACATTTATATGTACGGCATTTGGCAGGCACCCTTATACAGAGTGACTCCCAATTCTCTCATTCATACAACTGAGCAATTGAGGTGGTAGCAGGGTTTAAACTCACAACCTTCTGGTGAAAAGGCCAACATCCTGAATTTAAGTGATTTCATCAAATAACCTTTTTTTAACAGCTCGCCGTCATCATCGTCGGCTAACGAGTCGGAGGACGAGTCCAACCGTTTCCTGCCCAAGCTACCCACGTTACCCAAGAGGTCAGTTTGGATGTCAGGGTCGGAGCTTTGCTCGATTTGTCTTTGCACGCGGTCTGTTTTGAACGCTCGTTCTCAAGCGTTTTCGCGTTCTGTGTTTTCAGCTACAGCACCTCATCGAAGATTTTCAGGTGGGTGGACGCAATGCGCTGACGTGGCTCCTGTTTTGTAAGTAAGGCAGTTAATTAGATTTCGGTGCACAAATATTGGAGAGAAATTAAAAACAACGGGTTTCCAAGGTGAAGTGAATGCAAAGTTTTATTTTAAAGACGTCGTGTACAATTATGTGCCTCCAGCTTTGTGGTAACAGTTTGGAAAAGAACCACATACAGCAGGAAAGGTCAGGTGACCCAATACTTTTGGCAATATAGTGTATTATCCATTAATGGGTAGCTTTTAAAACAAATTAGTTTTGGTTTACACTAGGGGGCGCCCCTGAATAGTTGAAGATTGGATGCTTTTATAGGAGGAGCCTGATTTCTCTAACATCTGGGGGAGACCAGATTGCAGACTTCATTATGTGATGTATGATCTGATCTGATTTTGCAGTGAAGAGAAGTCTGATGAAGTCACTAACCTGCTGGGGGACGTCAGGTCAGTGGTTTGGATTTCTTTCCTGCTTTGGTGACCCTGAATCTGCAATATATATATATATAAACATAACAGTTTTTTTTTTTTTTTTTTTCCTTCCATCAAGGTTCAACATCCTAGTCGTAAGCGGGCCGTCCGGTTTTGTGGAACTTTATGCGTATGGGCTGTATAAGATCGCCACGCTAAAAGGGGTGCGACTAAGTATTTTCTTTCCTCTGCTTCTTGCTGTCTTTATACTTATACAGTATTTATTGCTTTTCACCTCGTCAGAAAGAACTAATTGTGCTTTGGCGTTCTCAGATCACCGGTACGTGCCGCAGCCTCTGTCTGTCCAGTGACCTCAAATCTCTCTCAGTCATAACGGAAATAAGATCCTCGAACAGGAAGTCTGAGATCCAGTACATCCAGGTGAATGAAACACCTCAGGGACCAGGTCTTGATAACCTTCAGCTTTGTTTTACTGTCTGTTAATGTTTATTTTTAGTATACAGTAGCTCACAAAAGTGAGTGCACCCCTCACATTTCAGCAACTATTTTATATCTCCTTGAGGGGCAATACTGTAGAAATGAAACTTGGATATTTTAGAGTAGCCAATGTGCAGCTTTTACAGCAGTACAGATTTACTGTTCTCTGAACTCAATAATAATAACAACATACAGCCATTATTGTCTAAATATCTGCAAACAAAAGTGAGTACACCCTGAGTGAACATGTCAAACCTGTGTCCAAGGTGTTAATATTTTGTATGAGCACCATGCAGCACTACCTTATACCCTCCTGGGCATGAAATTCTCCAGAGCTGCACAGTTGTTGCTGGGATCTTCTTCTACTCCTCCATAATGACATCACGGAGCTGCTGGATGTTGAACACATGTCGCTTCTCCACCTTCTGCTTTAGGATCCCCACAGGTGCTCAGTAGGGTTTAGGTCTGAAGACATACTTGGCCACTCACTCACCTTCACCTTCAGCTTCCTCAGCAAAGCAGTTGTCATCTTAGCTTCATTTTTATAGTATTGTCCCTTGAGAAGTGGCGTGCACTCACTTCTGTGGCACATTGTAGATAAGATAACAGAGCATTGTCCTGTAGATATCAGATATTTTGAACAGTGGGCCAGTGCTCGCATTAGGATGTTCTGGTTTCTTTCATTTAGATGGACACTGGACTGCTGTCCTCATGTCTCCCAGAGCTGACGAGGATGGCCCGCAAATTCACACACATCTCCACCCTAATACAGGTTCGGATCTCAGCTTACAGCTGTAACAGCTACAACTGTTTATTATTTAAAAAAATGTATATCTTTGGCATTGTTGTGTATCTGTTCAAGTTCAATAGAAAAAAACAGGTGTAAATTATAGAAATACATTAAAAGTATAAACACACTTCCCTTTTTTTTTAATCCATTATAAAAAAATGAACAAGAATATACTTTAAAAAAAAGATAAATAAATAATTAAGTAAATATGTGAACAGGCAGGCAGTAGGGTCTAATATTGGTAAGATGTCAGGAAAAGGGGTCCCGATAGGGTCCACCTAGTCTTTTGTATTCTGTTTTGTTTTTAAGAAAAACATGCTTCTTCTGTTTATATGCAACAAACTAGGGGATATAATGGTATATGGTGTCATTGAAAAATCTTCCCTTAGCATTAGTAACAGTTTTACACACTCTTGGCATCCTGACATTGACTTCTTTGTCCTCTTGCAGTACCTGCGTCTGTCTCTCACCTGTATGTGTGAAGCCTGGGAAGACATCCTCATGCAAATGGATCTCCGCCTGACCAAATTTGTCCAGGTTCAATAACGCTGTTTAATGCTTTAATGCTCAATGCTGCTTGTTTCAATAATAAATGACAACTTTTTCTCTTTCTGTTTTGCAGGAAAAGAATACGAGTACTCAGGTTCAAGATGAGTTCTTGGAGCTGTTGTTATGGGGACATGCCAGGTACAGACACTTACTCTACTTACTTTTAGATATTTTCCCCAATTATTTCCTCATACAAACTTGAGTCCAATTTTTCTCTCAGTGAATCGCTTAGCTGGATTACATTTTTATTAATTCGATGTCGATAGACAGGGTTCCCACGGGTCATGGAATTTCTGGAATATCATGGAGTTTTGAAAGGTCTATTCCAGACATTACAAGTGAGGGAATTTTTATATTTTGTTTGTCCAAGTCATGGAATATCAGGGATTTTTGTTTGTCACTTTAAATTTTAGTTTTCATCAAAAATCTAATTGTTAGTTTTGAAACGAACAGAATTTCAGTTTTCATCAAAATAAAGTTTTTCTATACCGTATTTTGTTTATCGCGTTTTGCCTATTGTTACGGTTTAGGCATGGAAACCAGGCGGTACCGGTCAGCTAAAGCCAACATGCCAGGAAAATGTCATTTTCAAGAGCTTTGGCTACAAAATTATCACGTCAAAAACTTAAAAAGTAGACGACAGAAAAGCTAAATGTAAAATTAGTAAAACTACATGCTTGATGGCTGCATGCTTCCTGTATAAAGCTAACAGGAGCTTCGTCCCAAGTGCCCATCACTGCTCCACTACAGCTTCCCCGGATAGCTCCAAGAGAACAGCAGTCAGCCAATGAAGCTGCTCGCACCTCCAGCAAAGACATTAGTGTGAGACACGGTGGAGAACATCTTGGCTTAACACCAGAGTCTGGCTGAAATCTTGTGGTGCCTGAAGCTTACTGAGTCCCACTGGTCATCCAGGTCATCAGAACAAAGTGGTTTGTAGCTATAACATTAGCTAGCTAGTTATAGTGTATATATTTTTTCTTTTTTCTTCATAGGTAGCCTATGTTAGGTTCAGATTAACAAGATCACAAAAAAATATTACCATGTCTTTAGTCCTGAGCTTCATGAGTTTTTGGGGCATGTTAGATGAGATAGGGTGGTGGCTTCTGGGCCGCATCTGTTATAATCAGTTTTTACAACACCTGTGTAAATCACGGCAGTTTAAATGTTGAAAATGCTTCAATTGTCCAACAGGGGGCACTTAGTGACACGTTCAGTTCAAGTGCGTTTTGAAATGTATTTTTATTTTTTTCCCCTAGCCCTGAATTGCAAGCTCTTCTCATGAATCAGCTGACCGTCAAAGTAAGTCTGGAGAATGTAATATTCTTTATATTTTTGTGTCTTCCACACAATGCAAAATTTTTTTTGCTGAAACTCAACTTTTTCTTTTTTGCCATTGGAAAGGGCTTGAAGATGTTGGGCCAGTCCATCGAGTCGTCATACTCAAGCATCCAGAAACTGGTTATCAGTCACTTACAGAGGTATAACGTCTTGAAGGAACAGGAGAAGTCACGTCTGAAGCCAGCCAATCACATCTGAACTAACATCACAGGGCAGCGTAACGCATTCGACGGATATAGCTGTCGGCTCTCTTCCACATACGTTAGCTCACAGATGCTGGTGATTGGCTGATATCGCTATGACAGGCGATAAAGTCATGTTTTCACCCCAGCAATTTTTGCATTCATTCAACGATCTCATGACAGTAGAGATTATCTGTAGCACCATTCAGAAGCATTATTAATTTTTTTTCTGGCGCATAGTTCCACTAAATTTATGTATTTATTCCCAATACTTGTGCTCTATGTTGATTAACATGCGACTTTTTCACCTTCTGTCAGTGGTTCAGAGGCTTTGCTGTACCATCTGAGCGAAGTAAAAGGCATGGCTTTGTGGAAGCAAAAGTTTCAACCTCTTGGTCTGGACCCTGCAGCTATAGAAGGTAAAAGAGTCATCATAATCTATTTATAGGAACATATTAAAACACGTTGAAACAGTATCGAAAAACGAGGACTCATTAGTACTGTGCTGTGTGTCTTTTTGTGTCTAGACGCCATCACAGCAGTGGGCTCCTTCACACTAAAGGCTAGTGAACTATTACAGTAAGTCTCAGCACATGGCCAGCACATGTCCCTCTGATATGCAGTGCGGGAAAGCACGCTTGTAATCCTGTCCTAAGCCATTCATCATTGAGCTCTTTGTTGTATGTGTGTGTGTGCGCTTTCTTTCCAGAGTGATTGATAAAAGTATGAAGAATTTTAAGGCGTTTTTCCGATGGCTTTACGTCGGTAAGCGTGAAGCTCTCTGCCTTGTTTTAAGCATGTGTTTTATTTATTTTTAATGCTTACAAATGGACCATAAAAAATTCATCACTGATGTAATCGTGTGTTTGTTTGTTTTTTTTCCTGTTCTTGGTAAGCGATGCTGCGCATGTCCGAAGATCACGTCCCAGCAGAACTAAATAAGGTGAGAACCCTGAGAAACAGCTTCATTGGAAAGTGAGAGTTCAGTGGTGTTGGACTTCTGACTGGAAGGTCATGAGTTCAAATTCCAGCTCTACCAAGCCAACACTAATGGGCCCTTGAGCAAGGCCCTAACCTGCTCAATTGTATAAAAAAGATATACATACAGTAATTGCAGCTGGTCCCCGAGTTACGATGGTTCGACTTACGATTCTTTCGACATTCCGACGACGATAGCAATATGACAAAATTGTACAAATATGTAGTTTTGCTCAGCAGGCAATTGTAGCAGCATATAATTATGGATCTCCTGCCTTGTGAGATTCTTACTCTCACAAGCGGTCCACAGAATTCAGTTGTCTCGGTGTTGGGGCATGTGTTTTTATTGGCGTCACCTGACACTGAAACGGAGCACATCCAACTCCAACCCTCACTTGCAAACCGGTTCTCGTATATACTGTATGGTTTATACATTACGGTACTGTAAATGACTGTTTTGCTAAGTTATGTACTGTAATGTGTTCAATTATTAACAGTACACTACCCTATACTAATCACCATTCTTAAAGACTCCTTGTTAGATTGGGCCATGTCTCGATATTTTTAAGTTACGATGGCGTCATCGCAACCCATCCTGTCAAGTCAAGAACTACCTGTAGATCGCGTTGGTTGTAGATCTACCTGTAGATCTACTACCTGTAGATCCACCCCCCACCGCAACTTGTCATACTTTACATAGAACTAATTGTAGTTAACTAATTGTAAAACTAAATGATTACTAATTGTACTCCTGTGTACCCAGATGACCCAGAAGGACCTGGCATTCGTTGCCGATTTCCTTTCGGAGCATTTCAGTGCCGTGAGTAAATACTGTGCAAGCACTTCATTGAGCATTAGTACAAGTCTTTACAGCATACTCCATTGTCCGCTCGGCTTCTTTGTCGTGACAGAATGAGGAACTGTTTGATCGCAAAGGAAAATACTTCAACGTGGAGCGAGTGGGGCAGGTAAGGACAAGTCAGCCGAGTCTGTGTCTATATATGGGTATGTGTCCTAAAAGGAACTTCTTACTGTCTTTGTACTAGATGAGATTGCAGGATTTGAATAACATGCACATTTATTTAATACAGAAACTCCATGAGGGCATAGATTTAAATTTTAATGTATTTTTTTCTTGTTTTCTTGTCATCGCAACTTAATTTTCTCATAGCAAAAGTTGTTTTCTCCTGATCTCGACATAAAGAAAAAGTTGTTTTCTCTTGATATTTTTCCTTTTTTTGTTGTCTCGACATGAACCTTGTTTCCTTGCGATCATAAAACATGCTATGAAACATTTATTTTTAGTGTTAACATTTCAATAACACAGAAATAGTTAATCTAGAATCTTAACAGTAGGTCTTCCTTATCTTCTTCCATTTTTGTCTGGTTCTCCTCTGGGAAACTGTCTCTCTTTCTTAACTGCAGAGTCCATATTTGCTGCGGAAAATTATTAAATTAGTATCTTTAATTAGTAAAGCCATTTCAGACACAAGGCGTGAGATTTTCTCGCTATACAAGTACCTCATGAGAAAACAGGTTTTTATGTTGATCATGAGAAAATGGTCATGATGGCGAAAATATTATAATGCATTGACTTAAATCTTGTATGTAATCTGTATTATATTTTTTAACGTATTATAATTTTTTGTCACCAATGATCACTCAGAGGTCGATTTTTTTTTTTCTTTTTTTTTTTCTCCCCTTTCCCGCCAGTATCTGAAAGATGAAGATGAAGATTTAGTGTCTCCCCCAAATATGGAAGGCAATCACTGGGTGACGTTTGTTCAAAAGAGCACACATCTAAAAGGCAATGACTCTTCTCTTATTATGAACTACAATCTGTGTCCACTTTAATGTGCACCCATGTACCTTTTATGCTGTTATCCAAACACATAAAAGACCTAGGATCTCTGTGAAACCATACTAGCTTTCCAGTTTAGAAATCCAGTTTCCAAGTGTTTTGCTAAGGCCACATTGTTAATACATTGTCATAACTAGAGGTCGACCGATATCGCTGGCTAGGTTGAATCGTACTTGCTGGTAAATGATGAGTCATCAGTTAATAAAAGCTTTAGAAGTATTGTTTGTAAAATTCAACATATACTAATGCATCTTTAGATCTTTTTTAACTATCGTGAATGAGGTACAGCACCAGGTCTCGCGAGTCTAAACAAACAGCATGTGGCTTCAGTGATTCACCTCTAGAGGCCGCACTCATACTGCATAATATTAGCAGAACTTCCCAGCCACTTCAGCACAGACGCAACCCGGAAAAACTATTGGTATGGATTTTTGCCGATAGTTCCAGCAATCGACTATCAGTGCAGATTATTCGGCAAATCCTTTCAGTCTACTTCTATTTTCTGGGTTATCTATAATAAAAACTCGTAAGACGTTTTATAAATAAATCTTGCATATTAAAAAAAAAATAAGTATTGCACCTTTTTATGCAGCTTTTGACTTAAATCTGCATTTTTTTTTATTTGGATAACTGCATGAAAGCATGTACAGGGGCTCCCAAAAAAATGGGTTGCACTTTGATAAAACAATAAATATATAAGTATATAAATGCACATAATCTTTGGGCAGTTAGGGTCGGAGTTTGGATGATTCTCTCCTGTTTATTATTTAGTTTTTTTCTGTACGCTATGGCATTTTTAGACTGCTTGAATATTGTAGGATTAGGGTTTAAGGCTTCTCATTTTGACTTCTGCATTAGTTTTGTTTGTTTGTTTTTTGCAGAAAGTCCTCTGCTGTTCCCCACCTACCCTCAAAAGTCTCTGCACTTTGTGAAAAGGTTGATGGAGGGCTCCATTGACCTCTGTCTGCAAAAACCAGCTGTAAATCTATTACTCATGTGCACACACACTGCATATTTCTCAGACTCTCTATCTGTCACACAGTCGTAACTTCAGAGTTCCTATGTTTGGTTCGGTTTCTGAATGTTAAATTGCATAAAAAAAGATCTTTAAAAAAAAAAAAGTCACGGCTCTCTATACGTCCCAGTTGAAGAAAAAAGAAAAAAAAAAACCTGAAAACATATAGGGTTTTTTTCATTCCTCTCTTTAAAGTTTGCTTCAGAAGCAGTGCTGGCTTAGGGGGGGGTGCGCCCGTATAAGTGCTCTTTGGATTACAGACAGGCAAAAATGAACCGTTATGAATGGGAATTGCTGTAGCATAAGAACTTTACTCACACACACACACCAAACTTGCAATCTTTTCCCCCTATTCATGCCTATATACAATTTTCTATTTCCCTTGGGATACAGTGTACAAAATATGAATATATCTATATCCTTTTTTTTCCTCAGCTGTTGTCACATTGGAACTGAATACTAATTCTCTGTTCGGTGGTTATTTGTATTATTTTTACACATACTGTGTGTGTGTGTGTGTGTGTGTGTGTGTGTGTGTGTGTGTGTGTGTATATGTATGTATAGTGTGTATTAGGGCTGTCAGTCAAAAAACATATTCATCTGTCCTAAATGCACCATAAACGTAACACTTTTAGGTTAATAAGTTTTTAATACTCTTTCTTTTCTAACACAATGTGATTCGATGCAAAAAAAAAAAAAAAAAATTGGATATGCAGTTCACTTACTTAAGTGCCTTCTGACTTCTAACAAATGGCCCTTTTTTACTCAAAGGTCTTTGTGAAGCAAAATAAAAAGAAGAGAGAAATATGAAATAAAACCAGATGTCGTTTTCCTGTTCTGTATTTAGGAAGATGCAGCTCTACCTCTGCCATGTTAATCTGTATTCTATGTGACTTTTAGGACACGCCTCTGTCTCAGTGCCGTTGTGATACACCTAGTTCACGTAGAGGCGGCGCTGAGAGAACGCGCTCGAGAAACAGTTTAGCGACAAGAAATCCATCTGCATATTAAATATCGATCACAAATTATTGGTCACTTTAGAATGTAAAGCACATCTACTAACAATTTTATATATAAATAAATAGTTTTTTACAGATGCAAATATGTTAAGCGATTTGAAATGTATTTTATTTATTTGTCTTCTTTTTGGTCAGGAGGTAATCGGGAGCTCAGTGAAGCAGGCTGTGTGTCTGCGGCTGTACTCGGTGCCTGAGAGGTAACACACTCTCTAACACTATAACACTAATGTGCTCATTAAAGCTGTTTCTCAGATAAGAGATGCGCCGATGTGTATGCTTTTTTCTGTTTTCCTACAGTTCTGAGAACACCTCGCGGCTGTTTGAGCTTCCGTCACTGTGAGTGTACGACTGTTACACTGTCACTGCCTCATTTCGGACATTCCGGTGTAATGAGGTTTTACAAGAGCAGGCCATTTTAAAATGGCAAACTGGATTTACTCTGGGTATTTACCAGGGGTATCTACCACCATCAACCCTGATGTCTAGGTAGCAGCAGCACAGGTTTTCTGGTGTGGTACAAACCCTAAGTAAAGTCCATGTTCTTGCAGAGTGGCATGTTATGGCACAGAATTGACGGGCCACTCTGTGTACCATTTTCTGTAATGTGCTGCAAGAACCTTATATATATACATACATACATTTTATATATATATATATATATATATATTGTTTACTGTTTAAGCAGTTATAAGTTTGAGGGAATGCTGGCTAGGGAATTGGTGGCATTGGCCAAACAGAAAAGAAAATGAATATTTTTTTCAATTAATTAATAACTATTGTGACCATATAACATCACTGAATATACCACCAGTATTGTCATTTAATTCATAGAATATTTTATTTTTCTGATTAATGTATATATGTTTTTATTATAGTTATTGTAATGAAATGTAATTATATGATTCATTTGGTTGCTCCTTGCCCCCCTCCCCTACAGATGGAATGATAAAAATGCTGGGATGCTCTATGTAATCTTCTGTATGCCAGAGATGTCCACTTCCAAAATCTGCATCCTGAGAAGAGCAACAGACCCAAACAGGTGTTTGTCCCATCTCTCATAAAATAACCTCTCTCCTTAAACACATACACACTCTCACACACATTGTTTTTACTAAATCACTCTGAGGGAAGTCTTCTTATTGGAGTAACTTTTTAAAATGTATTTTTTAATATAGATCGGTCCAAAATGGTTTGGTGGCTATAGATCTAAATACTTCTCCCCACACTGGGGTTGCTGATGAAGTAGCAGGAACTGAACACTCGTAAGTTTTATAATATAAACCAAAATATAAACCTTCCATGTTTTTATTGTTTTTTTTAAAACATTTTTAAAATCTCATTGCATTGCAGTGATTGCTCCTATACATGCCTTGATGCCCGTCTCTATGATGATGAGACCTTAACTGTGGTGTTGCAAGCCCAGGAAGAGAATGAGCACAAGCGCCGTCTTCTGGCCCAGCTCCCTCTCGGCCCTGCCCTCAGCTGTGAGACGGAGTTTAGTTGGGATCCTGATTTTAGGTACCTCACTGGAATTATTGATATTTATACTTATTTATATTTTTTATAAAAATACTAGTGACGGCAGCTGATGATTTTTCTGTTATGATGCACCAAAATATTTGTTCATGAGGTTACACTTTTGGAATCTGTAAGTAACAATATCCAGCCAGAAACTCACTGTCTTTAAGTGTGTGTTTGTAAAACACAGCGTCTGGTCTTTTTCAGATACTGTTAACGTTGTTTCTCTTTCTTTGTGTGCTGTTATTCTTATGCTTGCTGCAATTAGACTGATCCACACCAGAGAACCGACCGTCCTGCAAGTTGTTCGCGGTGGCATATCTGTAGCGTGTGCTCTCAAATCCCCAAATCCCTAAAAATTATATCTTGCTGTTTTAGGCAGGGTTTGAAACAGAGATCACACACATTTTTTTTCTGTGAGGGCCACATCATTTTTTCTTTTTATAATGATTGGTTGGTGGGTGAAAACCAAATAATTAGGCTACGTTAATAACTAGAGGTTGACCAATAGCTAGCTTGGAATGCACTTGCCAATAAACGATTAAAATAGATACTGGATAAAAAAACCAAACATAGCAATCAGACTTCATGTAAAATAGTACAAAATTTTATTTAAAAAAAAACTAAATCATGGAAATGTGCAACATGGAAAAAATATGTATATATTAATTAATAAATATATTCATATAATAAATATAAACTATTGCTCTCCGTGCAGCGTGTAGTCACGCGTGTCAAAAACAAACGTCACACGGCGTCAGTGATTCGACTCTAGAGGCCGCTCTTGTAATGACCGCTAACGGAAGCCGGAAAATTCCAGCAATCAACAATCTGTGCCTTGGCCTCTAACACCTAGGGGAAATTTTAGTTTGAAAGCCAACCTTTATCAAATACAGATATGATATGAGTAAAACCTATTTAAAATTTGAAATATGTCTCTGGCATTGTACTGAGGGCCATTTCAAATGTAGGGTCCCTAATTTAAAACATACTAGGTGTGAGTGATTTACATAATCCTGTACTTAAGTAAAATGAGAAGTACTTCCTTTATATATATGACTCTTTTAGAACGTAAACTACTACGCATTATTAATGCAGTGAAGTAAAAGTTTCGAAAATGAATATACTTTAGTGGTAGTCATACTAGTGATACCTTTTAAAAGAAAAAAATACTTTTATGTGTCACATGTTCATTACAACACAGTAGAAATATTTCTTTGCATATCTCGGCGATGTTAGGAAGCTTTGGTCAAAGAACAGTATAAAGGGCCTTGCTGATGAGTCCCAAGAGTGGCAGCTTGGTGAACCACCAGCCTTCCATTTAGTAACCCAGAGCCTTAACCATTGAGCAACCACCTCCTATTCTTATATGTTCGCACCAATGCTTCATTGCACATCAAGCTCACAGTAGCTCTGTATTATTTTGGAGCAGGTTGGACCAACAAAGCGATGATATCCCAGTACGAGGCCTGACATGGGGAACCATGAGACGAGATCTGGAGAACATGAAAGCCCAGTTTGTGGCTGTAAATGGCATCCGCAAAGTGTCCTGTGTAGTAAGTAGTTCTGTACATAATTTCAGATGTCTTTTTTTTTTTTTTTTTTTTTAAAAATTTTAATTTTTTTTTTTTTTTTTAATAAATTTACATTTACGCTATTTCGCAGACACTCTTATCCGAAGCAACAAACAAAAGTGCTTTAAAGTCTCTATCAATAAATAAATACTGGATCAGTTGGTTCCAGATACCATTCAGTATCCAGATACTCGGATACATCAGCCGAAAAAACTCGGTTGGGAGGAATTATTGCACTTTTAAAAACATAAAACAAACAGGGGAAAAAAGTTGAAGCATTTGAGATCGAGGTAGGTCTTCAATCGTGATTTGAAGATATGCAGTGACTCAGATGTTCAAGACACCACCTCGGTGCCTGAACAGAAAAGAGTCTTGATGTATACCTACCTCTTACACTGAGAGATGGTGGACCATTCAATCAGTGCTAGAAGATCTGAGGTTGATCGATCTTAGGTAGTAGTAGTTACAGAACTAGTTATAATAATGTCATTTTAGACATGATTCCTGTCCTGCAGCTTGTTGCTGCTGTTTTATCTAAACTAACCCAACACATTTTCGCGTCTGCCAATCCAGCTGAGCTCGAACCTGCGCCACGTCCGTGTATTTGAGATGGACGTGGAGGATGAAGAGGATGAAGAGCGGGCAGACGAGTCACAAGATATCAGCTGTGACCAGGATGGACTGGTGGAAACCTCGACCAATCAGGGAGAAGATGGAGATGGAGAAGTGGCAGCATGTGAGGAGATGAGGGACGGGTCAGGAAACCTCTTGGAACAAACTTCAGGGTCAGATACATGATGAGCTGAGGTCATTATATCTCTAACACACCAATATGTGACTCTATAATGATTGTTCAAGGTGAAATAAAATGTTTCATGTATATTTGTAATCGGTGTACTCGTTGTAATGCTGCATTCACTTCTCAGAATAAACTGTTTTTTGAACATATTGTGCTCTGTTTTGCTATAATGTCTGTTCTGATTTATATTGTGTGGTTGATGGACATTTAGTCCGCATATCCTGAAATAAAATATAAGCTATTGCTATGAGAATCTGTGTTAAAGGACAGGCAGAAGGTGTCTTGGCAGTGGAGGGCCGTTAGGGTTAGTAAACAAAATTAGCCACTTCATTACCTTTTTGGTAATGAATATGTATTAAATTATTCCCAATAGTCGGTTCTCTTCATTTTATTGCTAATGTGGTTTTATTTAAGTGTCTACAGAAGTGTGTGTGTAGAAGTTTGCACGGCGTCGTAAGAAAAAGGAAAGCGGGAGAAAGCGCGTTCACGTGAGCCGTCACTCCCTAAACGTGCTCGTCTCCGCTTTCCGTGCGTGATGACGCAGGACGTCAGGTTTTTTTCCACTTTCAATGATTGGTAAGTGCGGGACGGTAAAGATGGCGGCCGAGCCGCTGGTGTGTGCGAGTTGTCAGGAGAGATGACGGTGATCAGCCCGGGAGCGGATTGTACCGCTGCGGCATTGTCGGTGTAGAGGATTTAAACCGTTCAACGTCTTGTTGACTTGCTAAGGAACAACAACAAAAAAACATTTCTGGTCCCCCTTCGGGTGTAGCAGCGCTCCTTCAGCTCAAATGGAGGACATCAACTCGAACATCAACGCGGACTTGGAGGTGCGGAAGCTCCAGGACTTGGTCAAGAAGCTCGAGCAGCAAAACGAGCAGCTGCGGAGCCGCTCTGCTCTGTTGTCGTCCTCTGGGGGCCTGGTGGCCAACGCTAGGCCGCTGAGCGCCGGCTTCGACTCGCCGCTGTCGGCCGGAGCGGTGGCCGCCAGTCTGGCGGGGTTCACCGGGGCGGGGTTCGGCGGCGTGCGGTGCTTCGGTGGCGGCGCGCCACTGGAGAACTCTCGCTGTGCGAGCCCCAGGCGCTCGTACCACGGCGGCTACGGCTCGGCGTACGACAGCGACGGCTCCACGGCCAGCACGAACTCTTTCACCGCCGCCGTGAGCACCCCGTACTACCGCCGTCACGAGTCTCTGGATCGCGGCGACGACCGAGAGTCATCGGTCTTGGACGAGGTGGAGATTCTGGATCTGGAGGACATGGACTGTCTGAACGAGGACGAAGACAGCTGGTGAGTACAACAGCGGGGTCCATTTTTTTTATTACTATTATTATTATAGGAATGTGTTTGTGTGTATAATCACACCCTTGAATTGTTTGGGAGTTTGCCACAGCAGCTGTTTCCAGGCATCCAGCACTGGAACACTCCACTCCTGGGCCGGCGTGTCAAACAGCTGACGTCATTAGTGATCACTTGGTGCACTAGATCATCCAGATCACCAGCCCCTTCTTTATTGTCCTCTGGATGTTTGTGTTTGACTAATGTTCCCTTTTTAGAAGGGGACCCAAACATGCTGCAGTGAGCAACAGACTGGGAGTGATTTGGTCTGGGAATGGTCAGGTCTTGGAGAGATATGGTCTGAGAGTGATCCAGTCAGAAAGTGTTCAGGTCTGAGAGTGTTCATAGTCTGGGCTCCAGGGATCACCCGGAGACCTTAAATCTGTAACAGTGATCAGCTGCTGCTTCCTTCTTTACTCATCATCATCATCACCCTATACTGATTCTTATTGAGAGTTCCATATGAACATTATATATATATATTTTAAAAACTCTATGGCTGAAAAAAGCAAAAATATTATTGGACATATTTAAATAATGTGTCTGTCTGAATATGTCTTGAATTCATTTTACTTAACCCTACAGTCTTTACATTACACCTTAACATTTTTTAGCAATGAAAATCATACTTTTTTCCGTTTCGATTTATCCAAATCTGCTTAAATATTTCCCTTCAAGTGTTTGAGTTGAGAGAAGGACAGTAACAGTAATCTAGTTAACTAAAAAGTGACCATGAGTGTTGCGTTTGCCCATTTTTCCTTCTTTCCAACACTTCAACACCGGGAACTGTGCACTTTCTTCCTCATATTTCCCCCATTCTGTTAAGTGTCACTATAACATTCACCTCATTCCTGTCAGTGGATTGAATGTTGTAGGACTGATCTGTGTGTGTGTGTGTGTGTGTGTGTGTGTGTGTGTGTGTGTGTGTGTGTGTGGGGTGTGTATGCTGTCCAACCATCCATTCATTAACAGTGGGTGACTCTGGATTTCATTATATTTTTGTAATTATGTATAAGGAGCTACTTCCTGTCTTTGCTATTGCACATTGTAAATGGGATTTTCTTCCATTACAGTTAAAGATGATCAGATTTTCTGGTTTAGACAAGCCATTCTCTCCCGAATCACGTTTTCCTCCATTGCCATGAGGAGCGAAAGGGTGGCAACCCGGGATGCTGTAAATTGGATTGGATTAGATTAGAATAGATTAGATTAGAATAGACTCTCTAATGTTCAGTAGTTCGTTTCAGCTTGTATACAGCTCTTAGACAGGCTATAGGTTGTAGGCAAAAGACTGTGCTTTTTGTCCACTGTAGAATTTAGAAAACTATTATTAGCCAGTCAGAGAGCATCATGTGACCATCCTGTCCCAAACAACACTGCTGACAAACACAGGTGTCGGATCAGGAAGGCACAGTTGTTGTCCTTCGGTGCCATTCGACCTGACCTTTCACTCTGTTAATATACTGCAGATCAGCTTATAAAAGCTAAACTGCATGAGATATGTTTCGAAAAGTGACTTACTGGTGTGTTTGAACTCCGTTACTTTCCACCACCTGTATTTTAAGGTTTTACACAAAATCTGGTCAGATTTTCCACTCGGACAGGAACCGGTCTAGAGCTTGTGTGTGTGGATTTTTGGGCAGAAGTGCAACAGAATCTCAGGGGATGATGTGGGAAAACCCTGCAGCAGCTGTGGTCAGAATTTTTTTGTTTTGTTTTGTTTTGTCGCTCTGCATCTGTATGTGAGGAATGTGAAAAGTTGCTGACTGTGGAAAGGTTTGCGATCTCATCAGGCAGGCAGTCAGTAAGATTAAATAAAGGAAATTATTTTGGTAGTAAGGGACATTAAATATTAACTTATTGATTAATCTTATTGTTTTCTCTAAAAGCTCAATCAACTCTTCCTACTTTCTCTTTAAATAGAATGAAGTACAAATGTAATATCAGTACTAACAAAGAAGTCTCAACATACTATATGAACATTTTCAGCTTCAAAAGATCCATTTCTTTTCCATTTCTAGTTATCCTGATATTTACACATAGACTCCAATGATCTTTAATATTATTAGCGCTTAATAGTTTAGAAGATTGAATGAAGGCTACACTAAAAGAAAGGATCACCATAACTTGCACATCTTACCTTCATACCTTGATACAGACATTCAAACTGGATAAAAAAACCCTCTGACTGTGCATATTTATTTATCATTCGGCACAGTTAGCCGTACACCTTGTTTCCAGCAGAAGACGAATTGCTTTTGGACCACCTTATAGCACTTGGAGATATGAGAAATGATGTCATTTTGAGTTCCCGCTTGCGAGGTAAATCGAATGCAGCGTGAGCGCCAGTTTCAGTTACTGAGTCATGCTGTAATCCTGCATTACCATCACACAGGGTTTAACAGGCAGACAGTGGTGTTACTGGTGCCAGAAATGCTGCTGTAATCAAAATAGGTTTGCCTGACCTTCGGAGTTAAGAAGATTCTTGTGTAATTTATTCATGAAGCCTAAGCAGTGCTCAAGTTAGTGTACTTTTTATTTGGCTAAATGTCTTTTAATATGGTTCCCCAGACCTTTTCCTAAAGATTGTACGGTGTTGACAGGGGATACTGTAGCTAGACAGCATTGGATGGTGGTCTGTAGGATGGCTATGGAGGTAAAGAAGAGTGAGGACTAAAAAAAAAATAAGGTCTGCCATTTGAACTCTGAGAAGCAGTTATGTAATTCGCCCATTCCTGAGGCTGGTAATTCTAATATACTGCAGCAGAGGTAGCTCTTCATGATAGTAATGTTGGACTATCCTTTCTCTTTACTACACTGTGTTTTATTGACACAATATGGATTTGTACAGTAGATGTAGTAGCGCTAATCGGGCTATAGACCATGTACTCACCCTTTCCTCGGCATAAGACAACTGATAATCTAAAGCACTTTAAGAAGGCAAGAAATGTCACAAATGAAGTTTTGATAAGGCACACCAGTGAATTTAAAACCATTCCAGTTGCCTACCTCGTGATTCCGATAAGAGAATGTGTTTCCTTTCATCGTTTGGACGTCTTTAGTATTAATGTAGAAATACAAATAAATAAAAAGTTTGACTGATTCTGTATATGTATATATCCTTAGTGTACTTGATGAACAGCTTCTGCACATTTTACACTGTCTAAAGCTCTTATTTTTATTTGTTGTGTGTGTGTGTATATGTATGCATTTTGTTGCTGCTATGCAATGACAATGAGGTTCTGTCTACCTGTCAATCAATCTGCCTTTCACTCTCAAGTTCTATTTCAGTTTACTTTATTTGTATGATTGTTTGCATGTAATATTGCCAAAGTTTCAACAGACTGGAATTAAAAAAAATTGAATGATGCACCTAATACTAGTCAGAGCGCTTGACATTAGCGACCGCTATCACTTACTCAAAACTCGCCGGTTTTAGAGTTTTAAACGTGCATTCCAGGTGCTACATCATTATTTAGCCACACAGTCATGTCTGTGACGTCGTATTGTCTGTCCTGAAGATGTAGACAGCGTTCAAAACAGTTTCTCTCAACTTGGTCCGTGCCATTGCATGTATTTCAGTTTACTACATTAAAATAGTGGTAATTCTTATAAACGTATCATCTGCGGCAGAGTTATAATTCAGGTCAGTACATTATTTAGTGGTTGATGGTTTATTGTTGAGTAACTTTCCAAACTTGGATCTGTGGTTTCTGTTATTCACTTTAAAAGAAATCATTAATGTTATTATTACAGACCGTAAATCATACTTCATGTAAGCCATTACTTAAGAATGTGTGTGTGTGTGTGTGTTTTGCAAGGTTATATGAGGCGAAGCTGAACAGTCCCCTTCAGAAAGCCCTCAGTCCCATCGTGTGGTGTAGACAAGCCCTGGACAATCCTAGCCCTGACATGGAGTCAGCCAAACGCTCCCTTCTGCACAGACTCGACCTCACCATGACAGGTAACACAGACACACACAAACACACACACACAGACATTTACACACACTCGTCTGTCATGGTTTTGTCTATTCTCTTTTTTCTTTTTATCGACCGAGATCTTGTGTATTTCATTTTGTCCTCTTTTTTCCCCCCACACTTCACTGCTAAAGAGGTTCATCTTCCTTTTTTCCTCCTCCTCCACTTTGGCTCTTTTGTCTGCTCTCCTCCTATCTCCTTCTCAGTGAGTGTGTTTTCAGCATGTGGGCTGACAGCTTACTCTACCCTGTTCTCTGTTTTAAAAACCCACATATCTGTATGTATGTGTGTGTGTGTGTGTGTGTGTGTGTGTACAGGCTCTTGTGCTAATTATAGGGAAAGCTCAGATCATTGGGAGAGGTGTCCATGCCATTTTTACTTGGGTATGCTCATATGAAACCTGATTTGAGCAACACTGTGGAAAACTACTCTAGTCTCCAAACCCTTCAGCGTGATCCAGGAAACCACCAGGGCCGTCCACCATGAGCTCACTAATTATTTCACATGACGTAAAATTTTGCCAAATGCTTTCAGGTTTACAAGTGAGGTAAAATCCACTCTCAACATCGACCTGAGCATATAGATGACACGCTCATTAGTAGGGATGGGTACAGAGAACGAGTGTCTCTCTTTTTTTTTTTTGGACCAGTACATAATTGGGTAAATACCGGATTACAGATAGGGTCAAAAGAGAGTTATCGATACCTTCGTTGTTTTATCTCCGTATATAGTGGCCAACATTTGGCGTGCACAATATCCAAGCTAGGACGACACTAGTGTGCAATATCAGCAATAGTGTAATAGTAAACAAAGGAAGCAACACTAGTAATGTAATGAAACATTTACGAACAAAGCGCCATCCACCTCAAGCAATGAGCTGTATTTACTATGTCTCTGTCACCAACCACAACTCCCCTGCCTCAGCCTCGAGCGAAGGCAACTTTTATTAGAAAATTAGAAAGTTTTTAGTTTGTACTACTAGTCTTTGGGTTGTAAATCCTAAATATGTGTAACTCCACAGGAAACGCCGTTTTAGAAAGGGTTTCACGTCAAAGAGAGTCCTCTTCTTCCCCATGTCATCTCAGGGAGCGTTTTCTTGCCACAATCGCCACTGGCTCGCTCATTAGGGATTAACTTCCAATCACAAGGAATGAATTTACAGACACTTAACTTATAGATTTATACAACTTTATAACTGCTTTATGTCTGTAAAGCTGCTTTGAGTGTCTGTTGTTAAATGTGCTACACAAATAATAATGATTTGAATTGAGTAGCAGTGTCTTCTTGCAGTACTGGTATTTTAACACAATATATTGTGTTATTCACCCTTTGCATCGTCTTCACTGACTTTGGTACCTTTCTAGGAATATATAGATTAGAAGTTTTAAACTTTTCCAGACGTCCGTTTGTGTTTTTATATTTTATTTTTGTTTTTAAGAAATGTTCTCGTCTCCTTTACCGTTAGTATAATTTTTCATTTAACTGTAATTCACTGGGTTTTAATTAAGTAAAAAAAAAACAATAATAATACATTTTAACCAAAATTAAACAATATGCAATAAATAATAATAAATGATTGATAAATAACAATGCATTTCATGGACTGGACTTGTAAAGCATCTTTAATTGTGATTGCAGTTCTTATGTAGTTCATAGGATGACGTTTGTTTTTTTGGTGTTTTACATATCACAATTCATATTAAGGTTTACTGAACTTGATTAATGTGCAAGATGGCTGGTGTGTTTGTGTTTGTGTTACTCAGTCCATGGTAACCAGTCTCTTGTCTTTACACTCCTGCCTGTAATATACACAAGAGCAGGGGATAGCGCTATAATTAAATAAAGTTTCAGAGATGGAGCAAAAAGAGACGAAGAGGAATTTTAAATATGAACTTAATTTTAACTTTATACATATATAATTCATGATCATTTTATTTTCATTATCATAATTTAGTCAGTCTTTATTTGTGAAGTAACTGTTGTGCTGGGGAAGAACTTCACCACCAGCTGGTTTGAGGCTCACAATATTTATTTCCTTCTTTTTTTTTCTGTAGCTATGATGCGAGGACCTTTTATCTGAAATGCATGACATGAAAATTGGTATGATCAGATGATTAGGATAATCACTTCATCTGGTGCTGGCTTTCATTTATGCAAACAGGATTCAACACCATGCGACGTGTAGCACTCACTAATTACTAGAGGTCGACCGATCGTGGATTTTACCTATAGCTAAATTTGTTTGTACTTGCCGATGACAGATTAATCATACAATAGATGTTTTTAATTGGATACTAGATTAAAAAAAAACACTCCATGTAAAATAGTACTGAAATGGATATAAAAAAAAGTGCTTAATCATTAAAATGTGCTAAATGAAATAAATATTATATATTTTGAGGAAAACAAAAGATGCATTTTAACTGAAACAAAAAATAACACTCAAAATAAATAGGAGTTACGTCCATAATGAGTAAAAGACACTTCAAATAAACAGCATGTGGTGTCAGTGATTTACCTCCAGAGGCCGCTCTCGTACTGTATAACGCAACCCGGAAAAACTATCGGTATGGATATTTGCGGATGGCTCTATCAGTGCCGATTAATCAGTAAAACCGATATCGACCTGTGGTCGATAGTTGCTTTAGGGCACTTGTACAGCCCTAAAAATCAGATTGGTTCAGATTTGAGGCTACACGAACAGAGACAACTGAGGTCACTGGTTTGATTCAATTTGAATATGTCTCTAACAGTTTTACACCTGATACACACACTTTCTCTCACACACACACACACACACACACACACACACACACACACACTGCTTGCATTACTTGTATACATCTAATCAAATATATTCTGAAACAAAAGCCAGGTCCAGGCTTTTGCAACAAAAAAAAGGACCAGCAAATAAATTCAGCATGGACCTGATGTGTTTTGTATAAGCAAAGGGAAGTTCAGGAATAAAAAGCTCCAGGGTTAGTAATGTAAATCACGAGTCTGGTAGTTGAATAGACTTTCGGTGTTAAGGATGACGAAGGGTTCTCTTTTGAGTGAGTTTCCTCTCCATGGTTTCTTCCATCTCGTGGAGTTTTCTCCTTGCCGCTGTCGCCACTGGCTCACTCATCAGGGATAAACTTATATGGAACAAATACTTTCCCTATTTTACTCTTTCCTTTCTCTTCCTCTATTTCCAGGCATGACTCTTACAATGGCAGCTTTTCTCTGTAAATATCTCTTGCTCTGTCTGTCTCTTTCTGTTTTTATCTCTCCCCTTCTCTCCTTTGCCATTCATTCTTCTCTCTTACTTTTGCTTTTGCTCTGTCTGTCACTTGTACTCATTTATTCTCTCCTTCCCAATCTCTTTTAAGCACTCGTTCCTGTCTTTCACTCATCTTTCTCTCTCTCTCTCTCTCTCTCTCTCTCTCTCTCTCTCTTTCTAGGATTGAACCCCATCGTCCGCAGCACATGTAAGCACCATATCGGGTTAAAGAACGTCTCGTAAACAGTTTATCGATTATTTCAATCGGAATTGCAAAAAAAGTGTACATGTAAACATGGCTATCAAGACGGACAGATATAAAGGCTAAGCTTCTTATCCATTAATAGACTCTGATTTGTATTAGTGTAGGGGTTTGTACATGCCAAGATTGCAGTTCAAGTTCATTGTGTTGCTGATTCAGGTCAAAATACTACCATGTTGTAACTTGCACCTCGGTTCCTCACATGCAGACAGACAGATAGTGAACATCTGTGAAAAGAGGCCTTTCTCTTTACTGTACTGCTCTGGAAAAGCCATCATTTTAACCCACTTTCAGATGGAAAAAACAGTCTTATGTTTGTAGGAAGATATTTGGATCTGTATGTTTTTATGTGGAAAATTGTTGGTAAAAAATTATACAGTGTGGAGGTTTTTCTGCATATAACCAACATATTTTCCCCCCTAACAATAACCCATTCTATTTCCTAATTATTACTGTGATGTTGGCAGTCCTTAATTTCACATGTTGAAATATTCTAATATATTCAAGACACAACCTCTGGTACCACAGCGGTGGACAGTAATAAAGTAAATGTATCTCCTTACCATACTTAAGTAGCTTTTTCTACTTTTAAGTAGCTTACTTTTACTTTTTATTCGGCTACATTTCAAGTAAAAACCTTTTTTTTTTAAATATAAATTAACTAAACTATATTTTGCTAAATCAGTCCACAAAGTGGATTTGTGCAAATATTTTTATTAGTTATTTGATAGTATTTAAAAAGAAGGTTTTGCGCTCATGATAATTTTAATAGATATCAGACAGTTTTTGACCAGTCGTTATATTAATAGACCGGTGTGCTGAGTCACAGAGTCTTTTCACATAAACCGATGTCATTAAAAGTCTTGTTACAATAGGAACATCCTAGGCTTTAATAAAGCATAGCAGTTTGGATACTTAAGAACATTTGAAGGCAAATATTTGTGTACTTTTAATCAAGGGAAAGTTTAAAGGCAGCACTTTTACTGAAGGCATATTCCCGATTGTCTCTCTACTTTTACTCAGTACATGGTTTGTGAACTTCATCCACCACTGTCTGGTAGAGAAAACAATAAACTTTGTTTAATTGTGTATTAGTGATTTTCCCCCCTCCTAAGCTGACTTTTAGTGTCCACTGTCCCTGAATTATGCAGTAGAAGGGAAACAGTAGAGATGTCAAGCAGTAAAAAAGGAAGTGGGAGATGTAAAAGCATGGAAATAGAGTCTAATGGCCTCTTGAATGTCCAGCTGAGAGAGTAGGATCTGCTAGGTGATTATTCCATCTATGATAGGAGTCTGAGCTCCAGCAAGTCTTTGGGAGTTGGGAGTCAGGGGACTTTCAGGAGTTCAGCTCCATTACTGGGTTGTTAATGACTGAGGCTTTTCATAGTGGTTTGTAGTAAATGGCTACATTGTGAGTGTGTTTGAGGTACATTGTGCACATATGGAGTGAATAGTGTCTATTGTTAAAGCACTGGACACACTAATAAAGGCTTTCTGTATTGGCCTTGCCTCTGTCATATGCTTAAATAGACTTTAAGTGCATGGTCATGCTCACTTGTTCTGCAGCAGGGAGAGGCGGCCGCCATCTTAGCAAACCCTCGCCTTTCCCTGGAACCGATCCCTCCCCATCATCTCTTCTATCTTTCCTTTTCTCCACAGCGAATAAGAGGCGGAGTCTGTACAACAACACCTACAGCCCTCAGGTGGCCTACGGAAGCTCGTGCAGTCCAAACGCAGCAAACAGCCCCTACAGTAGCGGCTTCAACTCCCCTTCCTCCACTCCCTGCAGAGTGCCTATCGTCAAGCAACTCGTACTGCCGAGTAGCACAGGTGCCCTTTAACGCCCTTCTCAGCACAACTATCACTTTCTAAGCGGTGAAATAGGGGTCAGTTAATTTTATATTATTTGTTCACAGGTCCTCAGCGTAGCTCTGTGGACAGAAACGCCACTGCGGTCAGCCCTCAGTCATCAGTGGACAGCGAGCTGAGCACTTCTGAGATGGACGAGGACTCCGTCGGATCTTCAACCACCTACAAGCTCAATGATGTCACCGATGTGCAGATTCTCGCCCGCATGCAGGAGGAGAGTGAGTGACTGTGTGTGTGTGTGTGTGTGTGAGAGATGGATGGATGGATGGATATAAGTAGTAGCAATTGTGCAGGTGACTATACAAATATATGTACAACATGTAATATATAAGTGGATAAATATTAAGGTTCTGGGCAGTATAAAAATGTGGCTTTTGAGTACAGCAAGAATAAGTATAAACATATACAGGGAGTGCAGAATTATTAGGCAAGTTGTATTTTTGAGGATTAATTTTATTTGAGGATTTAATTTGAACAACAACCATGTTCTCAATGAACACAAAAAACTCATTAATATCAAAGCTGAATATTTTTGGAAGTAGTTTTTAGTTTTAGCTATTTTAGGGGGATATCTGTGTGTGCAGGTGACTATTACTGTGCATAATTATTAGGCAACTTAACAAAAAACAAATTTATACCCATTTCAATTATTTATTTTTACCAGTGAAACCAATATAACATCTCAACATTCACAAATATACATTTCTGACATTCAAAAACCAAACAAAAACAAATCAGTGACCAATATAGCCACCTTTCTTTGCAAGGACACTCAAAAGCCTGCCATCCATGGATTCTGTCAGTGTTTTGATCTGTTCACCATCAACATTGCGTGCAGCAGCAACCACAGCCTCCCAGACACTGTTCAGAGAGGTGTACTGTTTTCCCTCCTTGTAAATCGCACATTTGATGATGGACCACAGGTTCTCAATGGGGTTCAGATCAGGTGAACAAGGAGGCCATATCATTAGATTTTCTTCTTTTATACCCTTTCTTGCCAGCCACGCTGTAGAGTACTTGGACGTGTGTGATGGAGCATTGTCCTGCATGAAAATCATGTTTTTCTTGAAGGATGCAGACTTCTTCCTGTACCACTGCTTGAAGAAGGTGTCTTCCAGAAACTGGCAGTAGGACTGGGAGTTCAGCTTGACTCCATTCTCAACCCGAAAAGGCCCCACAAGCTCATCTTTGATGATACCAGCCCAAACCAGTACTCCACCTCCACCTTGCTGGCGTCTGAGTCGGACTGAAGCTCTCTGCCCTTTACCAATCCAGCCACGGGCCCATCCATCTGGCCCATCAAGACTCACTCTCATTTCATCAGTCCATAAAACCTTAGAAAAATCAGTCTTGAGATATTTCTTGGCCCAGTCTTGACATTTCAGCTTGTGTGTCTTGTTCAGTGGTGGTCGACTTTCTGCCTTTCTTACCTTGGCCATGTCTCTGAGTATTGCACACCTTGTGCTTTTGGGCACTCCAGTGATGTTGCAGCTCTGAAATATGGCCAAACTGGTGGCAAGTGGCATCTTGGCAGCTGCACGCTTGACTTTTCTCAGTTCACGGGCAGTTATTTTGCACCTTGGTTTTTCCACACGCTTCTTGCGACCCTGTTGACTATTTTGAATGAAACGCTTGATTGTTCGATGATCACGCTTCAGAAGCTTGGCTATTTTAAGACTGCTGCATCCCTCTGCAATATATCTCACTATTTTTGACTTTTCTGAGCCTGTCAAGTCCTTCTTTTGACCCATTTTGCCAAAGGAAAGGAAGTTGCCTAATAATTATGCACACCTGATATAGGGTGTTGATGTCATTAGACCACACCCCTTCTCATTACAGAGATGCACATCACCTAATATGCTTAATTGGTAGTAGGCTTTCCAGCATATACAGCTTGGAGTAAGACAACATGCATAACGAGGATGATGTGGTCAAAATACTCATTTGCCTAATAATTCTGCACTCCCTGTAGATTAACATGGCAGAGGTAGAGCTGCATCTTCCTGGAGATAGAACAGGCAAATAACCTCTGGTTTTGTCAAGAAAAATAAATAGTATTTTAATATTATTTGCCAAGCATGCAGACATGCACAAAAAAAAATGTGGTGGAGGTTACATTGGCTAAAATAAAACCTTAAAATATTGAACAAGCACGCCACTGTAACTGGTAGCCTAAGACGAGGAAGTGACTTCATGCCAACGCTGCATTAGAACT
>MU551654.1:1383788-1397188 GCA_024362625.1 Silurus asotus
ATGATGCTACCACCTCCATGCTTCACAGTAGGGATGGTGTTCTTGGGATGGTACTCATCATTCTTCTTCTTCCAAAAATGTTTAATGGAATTATGACCCAGAAATTCTATTTTGGTCTCATCTGACCACATGACTTTCTCCCATGACTCCTCTGGATCATCCAAATGGTCATTGGCAAACTTAAGACCTGCCTGGACATGTGATGGTTTAAGCAGGGGAACCTTCCGTGCCATGCATGATTTCAAACCATGACGTCTTAGTGTATTACCAACAGTAACCTTGGAAACGGTGGTCCCAGCTCTTTTCAGGTCATTGGCCAGCTCCTCCTGTGTAGTTCTGGGCTGATTTCTCACCTTCCTTAGGATCATTGAGACCCCACGAGGTGAGATCTTGCATGGAGCCCCAGGAGATTGACAGTCATGTTTAGCTTCTTCCATTTTCTAATGATTGCTCCAACGGTGGACCTTTTTTCACCAAGCTGCTTGGCAATTTCCCCGTAGCCCTTTCCAGCCTTGTGGAGGTGTACAATTTTGTCTCTAGTGTTTTTGGACAGCTCTTTGGTCTTGGCCATGTTAGTAGTTGGATTGACTGATACTTACTGAGTGTATGGGGTGGACAGGTGTCTTTATGCAGCTAACGACCTCAAACAGGTGCATCTAATTTAGGATAATAAATGTAGTGGAGGTGGAGATTTTAAAGGCAGACTAACAGGTCTTTGAGGGTCAGAATTCTAGCTGATAGACAGGTGTTCAAATACTTATTTGCAGCTGTATCATACAAATAAATAGTTTAAAAATCATATATTGTGATTTCTGGATTATTTTTTATTTTTTTTAGATTATGTCTCTCACAGTGGACATGTACCTATGATGACAATTTCAGACCCCTCATGATTTCTGAGTGGGAGAACTTGCAAAATAGCAGTGTTAGAATACTTATTTTCCTCACTGTATTACCGATTACCTATTTATTTCTATATAATTGTTAGAAGATGCACTATTCTTTTATTATTTAGAAAGTGACTATTTTATAGCGATATTTGATATGTAGATCGATTTCTCCCGCTAAACTGTTTCTCGGGCACGTTCTCTCAGCACCGCCGCTGCTACATGAATATGACGTATCAACATTACAGAGACAGAGGTGTGTCCTGAATACATAGAATACAGATTTACATGGCAGAGGTAGAGCTGTATCTTCCTGGAGACACAACAGGAAAAAAACGTCTGAAGGCACTTAAGTAAATGTGTGATTTGCTGTCTTTGTGAAACAAAGGAATAAACAAAATCGAATCAAAATCGTCTCGCTCTGCATTGTAAACTGTATTGTAATCGTATCGCAACACATCGGTAGCTGCTTCATATTTATCTTTAATGTATCGTATTGTTACGGGTATGCATAGACATTCACATCGAATCGGCCTCAGTTGTGGAGATGCACAATCCAATTCCAGCTTCATGTTTCTTGAGTTTAACCAGTCACAGTAACTACATGGGTCTTTAGACTCTTTAGGTAAAACCATCCTCAGCTGTGGAGAGTGGTCTTCAGTTGAAGAGAAGTCCACCCTGAGGTAGGGAGTCAGGATGAATCAGTCAGATCCAGAGAGATGAAAGGGACCAGGATCACTAGTAAATCAGGAGCATGTTTGAGCTGGCAGAGTAAAAGAGAGAATAATGAGGGTAACAAATAGAGATTAAGAGAAACATTGTTGTTCAGAGCATTTTGTGTCTTGCCCTCTTTAATTAGTGTCCTGCGTGTGTGTAACAGGCCTACGTCAGGACTACGCTGCCACGGCGTCGCGTCGCAGCTCGGGCTCATCGTGCCAGTCCCTGAGACGTGGCACTCTCAGCGATCAGGAGCTGGACGCACAGAGTCTGGAGGACGACGAGGAGGCAGTCATGCCCATGGCCTACCACCACACACCCATCACGCGCTTCAGCCCCTCACCTCGCGCCTCGCCCCGTGTCTCGCCTCGTCACTCTCCACGCTCACGTTCACCTGCCCGTGCCTCACCCCAGCCAATCATGAGTCGCCTGCAGCAGCCCCGGCTCTCGCTGCAAGGCCACGCCCATGAAACCCACACAAACGCCATCAAGAACGAAGGTAAGCAGGGTTTTTCAGGGGGCATGTTTATAAAAAGCAACAGTTATAAACTATGATAGTGAAGTGAAGTACACTTATACTTCTGATTAGAGGTCGAACGATTACTTTGTTTTGCCTGTAAATCGGCACCGATAGTTGATTGTGGAACTATCCGCAAAAATCCATACCAATAGTTTTTCCGGCTTCCGGTCAGCTGTCATTATAATAGCGGCCACTCCAGTTTATCGTAATGACAGCTGACCGGGAAGCCGGAAAAACTATTGGTATGGATTTTTGCGGACTGATGCCATATTCTGTTTATTTATGAATATATTCATATTTCATTTTGCACATTTTTAGTACTGTTTTTATATATATATATGCCATGCTTTCATGTTGTTGACGCCAAATTCTGACCCTACCATCCGAATGTCGCAGCAGAAATCGAAACTCATCAGAACAGGCAACGTTTTTCCAATCTTCTATTGTCCAATTTTGGTAATCCTGTGCGAATTGTAGCCTCAGTTTCCTGTTCTTAGATGTCAGGAGTGGCACATGGTGTGGTCTTCTGCTGCTGTAGCCCATCCGCTTTAAGCTTCAACGTGTTGTGTGTTCAGAGATGCTCTTCTGCATACCTTTGGTTGTAACGAGTGGTTATTTGAGTTACTGTTGCCTTTCTATCAGCTGCAACCAGTCTGGCCGTTCTCCTCTGACCTCTGGCATCAACAAGGCATTTGCGCTCACAGAACTGCCGCTCACTGGATTTTTTTCTCTTTTTCAGACCATTCTCTGTAAACCCTAGAGCTGTAAATCCTCTGTAAACCCTGTGCGTGAAAATCCCAGTAGATCAGCAGTTTTTGAAATACTCAGACCAGCCCGGCTGGCACCAACAGCCATGCCACGTTCAAAGTCACTTAAATCACCTTTCTTCCCCATTATGACGTTTGGTTTGAACTGGAGCAGATCGCCTTGACCATGTCTACATGCTTAAATGCATTGAGTTGCTGCCATGTGATTGGCTGATTAGAAATTCAATATTATTATGCATGGATCCAATCCATTATTATACGATCCAACTGAGCACAAAATTCACAATCGTCTCTCTCTTCTTCTGATGCCTCTAATCTGTGACTTTGTTTGTGTGTAGAAAAATTACGGCGCAGTCTTCCCAACCTGACGCGTTCCGGCTCTGGTCCTACTGTCGAGCCTGTCAAAAACAGTCGCAGCTGTGAGTCCAACCTGCAGGTGCCAAACGGATCTCCTCGACACCAGAGCCAGTCAGCCAGTAAGAATATACTCCCCTCCCCAACACACACTTTTTTTTTCTTTTTACAGCCTAATGCATCTATATTTAACATTTATATACACACACAAAGTAACACAAAGTATACTAAATGTTTACTGCTCATCTTTGCAGTTACCCAAGTAGCCAATCACATGCCAGCATTTGTTTTGGGGGTTTATTGTCACCACTCTGTGTAAACTCTGAGACAGATGTGTGTAAAACTTTCGGGAGATTTACATTTACAGTATTTTGCAGACTCCCTTATCCAGAGCGACTTGTGTTTAATCTTATTCATACATCTGATCTGGTTAAGGGCCTTTCTCAGGGTCCCAGGAGTGGCTTCTGATCCAATAGCCTCAATCAATAAGCTACCACCTCGAAAGCAGATCAGCAGTTTCTGAAACTCTCAGCAAATTACTGTCAACATGCACAGTACGAGCATTGACTCATGATTGCGAGATCACAATCGGTGCTTGTGATTGGCTGATTAGATCATTTAATAAACAAAAAGGCATTGAGGTGTTCAAGTGGATGATTAGTTTACATTACAAGTAAGGGCCAGATTTAATACACATTCATTTTTTTTTTATTACCACCACAATATAGTGGCTTTTATCCTTTATTTAGTCGCTTTTATTGTAATATATTATTTTATTAATGCAGTAAAAAAGTTTATTTTGGCTGTTTGATATTTTCTGTAAATATATTTTCTTTTTTTTTCCCAGTACCCTATTCTTTATTTTCTCTACTGTGACATTGCTTTCTTTTGTCTAACTTTCTGGGATTATTGATAATTTTGAAAAATGAAAAGAATTCTATAAAATCGAATTAATTTAAGAAAAGAACTAAAGCCATTGGGATGAAGATTGAGTGTCGAAGTTTGAGGTGATGAAAGAATTACTGATGCCACCTACTGGTGGACCTCATTATTTCCATCTCTCCCTTTTCTTTCATCTGCTGTTCTTTGGCATGTCATCCTTGCCTTCATCTCCTGCCCTCCTTTTTTTGGCTGTGGTATCGATGCTTCCTTGCTAGGTGGTTGAAATGATTCCCCTTTCTGTGGCTCCCTCTAGTGGCCGGTGGCATCTTGGCTAGCTCACAGTTTCTCCTCTGACTCCAGTGGAAGCATGGCTCGCTCACTTTGCTTCCGAAACCCCACACTGGCTGCTGTCCGTTTCTTTAATATTTACTGATCCAGGATCAGTTTCTTGATGGTTGCTATGTTTACGCTGGCCTGAATCAGACCACGATTCTGATTCTGTCTCTCAGCAGCGCAGCACCAAAGGCTCTCCGGGCCGGCACGTGCCTCCCCGAAACCCAAAGAGCGGCTGCAGAGTCCCACGTCTCTAAGAGGTAAAATAATCTGAAAGCTGAATATTGCACTGACCACTCCTGGTCACTGGGTGATGTGGAAGCTGTCTGTTTCTATAGGATCCATCTCAGGGAGATGCTTATAAACTTAGGATGAAGTTATTACCCACATTCATAATTTCCACAGGAAAAGGGCTTCATTTTCTGTAATCTGTTCTTGTTTGGAGCAATGACCATGTAGATGAGTGGATATTTCTGAGCCCCCTAGTGACCGCTTAGTGCAGGTTTCTCCCCCGCCCATCTTTCCAATGTCCCTGTGAGCAGAAAACAAATAAATTTAACTTTTTAAAATATGTTAATTATATTAATATATAAAATATGTTATGTATTACTTGCTTTGCCGTATAGACACTTGGTTAAGATGTTTGACTTCTGATCAGAAGATTGTCAGTTTAAATCCCAGCACCACTAATTTGCCGCTGCTGGGCCCTGAACCTCGACAGGTCTTTAGGAAAGCTTCACAGACCCTCAGGGGAGATTTGCATTTATGGCTAGAGCGACTTATAGCTGAGCAGTTGAGGGTCAAGGGCCTTCTTTAAGGGCCCTGCAGTGGCAAATTGGTGGTGCTGGGATTGTAGTTGAAACTCAGTGGTTAAGGTGTTGGACTTTGGATCAGAAGGTCATATACCTTAACCACTGAGCTACCACTTCAGTAGATCTTTTCAGGTTTTCCTGTATGTTACTCATTTTGATGTTTTAACTAGATATTTATAGCCTTTAACCACTCCCTCATTTTGTGTGCCATGAAGCCTCACACTTCCCTGTTTAGACGCGTACACTTTTTTCAGTTGCCAAAGTTAGACGAGAATCGTGGGAAAAAAAATGTAATCCATACATTTTGATTAATACATTCATATTTGAATAAACAACAATGTCCCCTCACTAGCAAATGGTAGTTCAGTTTTGGTTAATATATTTGGAGCTTTCGTTTATACATTTGAGACGTAACATCTTATACATCGTATGTGGGGATCAATCATTTTCAGGAGAAGCTGGTGTCCCCTGGTGGCATGAACGACTTAAGAAAAGTAAAAACTTTTCATATATGAACATTCAAATATGGAGAGTTTCAGTGCAAAGGATACCAATGGGAGAGAATGTTGTGGACTGCAAATGATCCTTCTTGTGATTTGTTGGAACTCTATAGCTGTTCCCATCCACTGATAAAGGTTACTATGGCAACAGTAATTTGAACGCTACTTGCGGCACTAAGCTGCTCTTTACGTTACGTTACTTTACTCACAGTGTGAGGGCTATAGGAGAGAAGCGGAGGGCGTGTCTATGATCATGAGGGGAATGCCAGTGGTGGATTTGTTTTCTAAGCAGCAGCATTTCCTTTTCTGAAATTTGAGTTTCAGTGCTAGATTTTGTGACGCCAAATTATCACCAGGTCGATCTTGTTCATAGAGCTGCAAAGACGCTTCCCTAGATTTATCCTGCCATTTGTGTGTAGAGGGATGTGTTCATCTGCTGAAGTGCCATCTGGGTTCTCATGAGTCTCATGCGCTAAAACAAAGAGCCATTTTTTTTTTTTTTGCCTTTATTTTCCCCCCGGGTGTCGCTTCGATTTTATAATTTTCCATACACCATCTCATACCTTACGTCACCTCTCATTCTGTTAGTACAGGATTATAAGTATGAAAAAGTGTGTGTACATTTTGGAGCGCTCTCTGTAATGCAATTTGTAAAAGAGAGGCAAATAATAGACTTTCAAACAAGAATTCAACCAATGCTGTGTTCTCAACGCAATCTGCACTGTAAATAGGATTCTTTGATGGTGTATAGACTAGAGATCGGCCAATAGTGAGGTTGGATCGTACTCGCCAATAACTGATTAATCAACCGACTTTTTTTAAAAATGGATTCTGGATTAAAACAAACTAACACAAAGAGTCCATGTAAAATAGTACTGGACTGTATTTAAAAAAAAAAAGGAAAAAAAGCAGTACTAAAGCATGAAATTGTGCTAAAGACACTATGAATATATTATTAAATATTGTGGAGAATAAGACCTGCATTCAGATTGAAACAAAAAGCAGCATTTTAAATCAATCAAAAGTTACAGCCAAAATGAATAAAAGACCTTTTAATCAAACACCACGTGTCCAGTATTTTACCTCTAGAGGCCGCTCTCGTACTGTGTAACACAACCCGGAAAAACTATCGGTATGAATTTTTGCCAGCAATCAACAGCCGATTAATCGGTCGACCTCTAGTATAAACGCATTCAATGGGGATCCTCACCCATAATGTTTAGGTCACGGTAGACGAGGAAGTCAGTTTAAAGTGTTAGTGTGAAAGTAAACTTAGCACTTCTGCATTAAATGAACTACATCCAGGTGCACTTAGTGGGCCACGGAAGGCAACGGCTTGTGAAGGAATGGTTGTGAATGTATTTGAACCCAAGAATCTCCTGTTTCTATCTTTAGTTCCTCTCTCGTGTTGCTTCGGAGAGGAAGCAGATTTTAGTGAGTATTCACTGAGGTGCCGGCTGTTTTTCATATATATTCTGTGATATATTTGTGTGTGTGTGTGTGTGTGTGGTCTGGGTGTGCTTTGTGATGAATGCTTATTTCCCATTTTGCCACTAGTAGAGGGAGGAGCAGCATGCTCCGCTCGTAGTAAGGAGAGTGAACTGATGAATGCTTGTGTCGTCTCATTGCAGCATTTTATTTATTTTTTTTATTGTAACTCAACATCAGTTGAATTTGTGTGTTGGTGTTTTGTTTTGTTTTTTCTCGGTATGTCTGTACTGGTGGTCTGTGGAGTTGTAATTTCACACACAACCTATTCTATCGTGTTGACGGTACAGTGGTTTGCGTGTGTGTGTGTGTGATTCAGTTTTCATCTAGTGAAGTTTACACCTGATCCATCTTTTTGTTTTTTCCTCCAGACATTGCTTGTGTTCTGTGTACAAACAATACATTTGATTTGTGTGTTTTATTCTCTCGTCACTTAAAGCCGGTTTTCTTGCACTTCTCTGCTCTTCAGTTCCCCCTAGCAGTAAGTTGCGCACGCCAGCAGCGCCGTCACCCCTCGCCCTGCGCCAGCCCATGAAAGTGGTGTCTAATCCTGGTTCTGTCACCACCACACCCACGCGCTCTCTGGCACCGACCCGGAGTGGTCTGCCGCGCCCTAGCGGTCCTGCTGCTGGGGGTTTACCTGTTCCTCGCAGCAAACTGGCCCAGCCTGTGCGCAGGTACACACACACACACACTTTTTTCCATATATATAATTTTTTTTTATACTTTACACAATTACAGACCATTTCTATTTTTCTATATTTTTTTTTTTTACTTAAGTTTATAGTTTGACATATTTCTCAAAACCTAATACGCCAGTAAAATTCTACACTTAATAATCAATTTATTTAACTTTAAATTGTCACAAATTATTTGATAATTGTAGCTTAACATTCCACTGAACTACTGTCACTTATACACTGTATGGACAAAAGTATTGGGACACCTTTTCTGGGGTGGCGTCTGTTTATCTTCTGCTTATTTCAGCATATTTCAACATTCAATTGAAACACTTCATTGATTTGGTTTATTTATTCATACATGAATTGGTTCCATCCATCATTCATTCATTCACTCTCAACATGCAGAATTGTCAGGAATTTCTCCAGCATACTGTAAGTACATTGTTTTTGATGAGTTTCTCTCCTGTAGGTCTCTGCCGGTTCCACGCACGTACAGTGGTGTGAGGGATGAGAGTTGGAGAGAGGGCTGCTACTGAGGCGCTGCTACTACAGCACAGAGACAGACACTGTCCAACCCGGCACTTTACTGATCCACACAAACGAGCAAGAGTTTCCCCTCTTCCTCTTAATCCTCCTGATCCGCATACAATCAGCGCCGATTAGAAACTCTCACATCAGTGACGATGCTCATATCACGGCTGGCTGGACATCAGTGAACGCCAAAGAACCCGACCGAGACAGACACAGAGCTGCGCTCACAATCCAAACAGCTCAGACAGAGAGAACGACCTCGACCTGATCTCTCTCTAATAAACCTCTACGTCTTCATCACGTTTTGCTTCTGCTTCCTGCAGAGGAGACCCTCGACTATCGCTGCACGCCTCGTCTCATTTCTCCCCCCTCCCCCCATCCTCTAGCGGGCCTGTTGCAATCTTGACAGGGTGGAATACCAAGTCGTTCGAACGGTATTTCACGACGGCCAAAAATAAATAAATAAAATCAATAAAAGCAAGCGGCTGTTTGATCAAACCCCTTAGTGTCTTTCAGCGGGAATGTCTCGTCATATCTGCGTGACGATTATTTATTTCGAAATCATTACGTAAGAGATTATTTTCAGAATATATTCCGACTTTTTTTTTTGTTTTTTGTTTTTTTAAAACTACACCTTATTGAATGTTAATGTTTGAACCTCAACTATGAAGCTGAAGCTACTTTTCCAAAGCGTTTTTTTTTTTTATTTCTTGCTTTTTTTTATTTTTGACGGATCCACGACAAACCAGTGTGTTGTAAAAAAATTGGTTTAGGAATTATTTAACAACGGAGACGCACCAGGGTGGATGTTTTTGTATGTTCAAATGTGACCTCGTGGACTGGAGGATCATTGGGGGGGGGGTGTTAAGTTATATGTCCGAACGGGAATTGGGAGTGTATCATGTCTGAATTCTGCAGTCCAATTGTTGTAACCCATTTGATGTTTTAAAAAACAAAAAAAGGGAAAAGAAAGGAGGATATCCGTCTGTCTCCTGCTCAGGGGTGGGGTAGAGGGTAATGTTTGAAGGGAGAGGGTGGGGTGCGGGTGGGAGGTCTATAGGATGACATTGTGATGTGTATCGTGTTGGAAAAGAAAAGTGTTCGTTATGAGCTCCTCTCTGCCATCACGAAAAAATAAATTAAAAAATGCACACGTGGGCTTCAGGGTTTGTGGTCCAGCAACAGGAAACGGACCAGGAAGTCCCGAGCGAGACCCAAGGGTTTACTGCAGCAAGAGCTCAAGATCAAGGAGAACGCAGGAGTGCACCTGAACGGCACTGCCACTTCAGACTGCAATCGTTTTAAACATGAGTGCCTATCATTTATGAAGTTGTGATTACTTCAGTGCTTTTGTTTGCTTTTTATAAGACATAAATATATTTTTTGTTTGTGCCAACAGAGTCGACTTTGCCATTATGATTTGCTTCAGGGGTCTCTGAATTTCTTCTCGGAGTTTTCAGACGATACGTTATTAGTATTATTTTTTTCTTTTTTTGTTTTTTGCAGTTGCTTTGATAACATTTATATGTACGTTATAAACGCGTTGATATTTATGACTTAATGCTCAGATGTAATAAGAGGCTTATTTATTAAAACAAAGCGAAACCTGTGAACAGTCCGAGGCAGCGTTTGGTGGGACGTCCGAGCCTGGTGTGGACGTGAGGACTCTTCATCCAACACCGTTTTCTGGACATGTTTTGTTAAACATTTTTATATCTCCACAAACATGATGCTCAGTTTTTGTTATTTTTTCCCCCCTCACATATCCACGTTCACGTTTCAAATAAAATGCCTAAAACAGCATGTAATGTGTGAGGAGTGAAGTGTTTTTATTCTTCTAACGATGGTCACCGAAGGAGGCTTCATTTCCCAGTGAGCTATTGTTTTAAACATATGGATAAAAGTTTGTGGACAACTGAGTACAAGATTCTTATTAAACATCCTGTTCCACATTCAGTCCTCATTTAGATTTTCTGGTGTAGAAGTGTCTTGGTAAAGTCTCAGGAAGTGATGTAGGTGAGATGAAGAGGTCTGTGGTTCAGTCAGTGTTCACATTCATCCCAAAGGTGTTTAATAAGGTTCTAGAGCTCTATAGCAGGAGATCTTCATGGATCTGGTGTTAGTGCACAGCGGCGTAGTCATGCTGGAAATTGTGTAATAATTCTCGTTTTTATTTGTAGAGCACTTTAGCAATGGATATTTGCCCCACAAAGCAACTTTATAAAGATAAAATGATGTTAAAGGATGTATATGTTTGGTTAGTTGGTACGTTTTTGAATGTGTTTTTTTTTGTTTTGTTTTGTTTTTTTGCACAAGCAGATTTTATTCACTGCTCTCTCTCACATTGCAAAAAAATAATAACTTGAATGAATATTATTTCTACAAATTTGCACCAAACAAAATGAGTCAAATGTGTGAAACCCAGTTCTAGATACATTTGAGGAATTTTAAGCATGGAATAGTCCTGTTCTATTAGTTTAGCATTCTTTTATTAGAGATTTAAGCCTAAAAAGAAGCAAAATTGTGGAAGTGAGTAACCCTATTTAAAAAAAAAAAGCTTCTAGAACTTCTAGTGTATGGAGCAGCTCCATACACTACTATATAATATATATTAGAACATGCAATATTTCATTACATTTCTTTATTTTTTCAGGGGTCTTGGTTGCCTACAACATTAGACTACTACCCCTCTCTCTGTTCACTTTAACCAAATCCTCTGATAACCTCAGACAGACTTGGAAGCTGATGTGGTCTTTAGTTCTAGTAGCTCATCATCCACCGCAACATTTAATGTCTTTTGCATTTCTAATGACTGCCACATTTATAGTCTTTCTTATTATTTTAAACAAAACAACACACATTGGATTTCTTGCAAAAATTCTGCACTTTTCTCTGATCATTTCTCAAAAGTAAGTATTTGTGTCAATGAACATCTCATTCCCATCACAAGTTCTTCTGTGACTGTTCACAAATAAGATCATGATGTTTGGTCATGTTGTATGTATGATGGCGCACGGTTTCAGTGTTTCCTGATGTAAACTACGGTTTGGATCACAGTGACTGAAATGCACAATTTCTTCTGTACACCATCTATGAATTTTAACAGCACACATTAATTTCTTAGATTGCAAATTTGATATATATTGATGGAAATTCACACTTTTTCTGTACTGTTTTAGTGTCTGTTCATTTCTTGTTTGTTCCTCTGTTTTTAGAAATTGTAAATCTGTGTTTTGTTCTGTTTGACGCAATTTGAAGTTTTACGAGATTCACAGTGATTCACAGCAGAGGTGGGAAGTAATGGAGTATAAATACTTACTGTACTTTAGTAGATTTTTCTGGTATCAGTATTTTACTCCACTATTTATTTTTCACACAACTTTTTATTTTTACTCATTACATTTTTACACAAATATCTGTACTTTTAACTTCTTACATTTTCAATACAGACTCGTTACTTTAGTTTTAATCCACTGATTTGGTGAAATATTATTTTATTATTTTCACTGCGCGCTGATTTCAGCCGAACAACTGATTTCCTGTTACTGCGCATCTTTTTCAATCCACTGGTGTAAAAAGTCCGGACTCTCACTCACCACAGAAGTAGACTAGTTTACGAAGATAAGAATCAGCAGGCAGAAGGCAGTAAGAAGTTTGGGGTTAATGTGGATGAGACAGAGGGAGTCAGTGATGTAAACATGACTGAGAACAGACACATTCCTGATCATCATCATCTTTTCTGTGCTTGTGTTCTATATGTGGATCTTCAGTCTGGACACATTCATTAGGTAACAACATTTTTTCATTGTATTAATATATACAGGAGGAAAATAAGTATTCTAACACCCTGCTATTTTGCAAGTTCTCCCACTTAGAAATCATGTCCACTGTGAGAGACATAATCTAAAAAAAAAATCTAGAAATCACAATATATGATTTTTAAACTATTTATTTGTATGATACAGCTGCAAATAAGTATTTGAACACCTGTCTATCAGCTAGAATTCTGACCCTCAAAGACCTGTTAGTCTGCCTTTAAAATCTCCACCTCCACTACATTTATTATCCTAAATTAGATGCACCTGTTTGAGGTCGTTAGCTGCATAAAGACACCTGTCCACCCCATACAATCAGTAAGAATCCAACTACTAACATGGCCAAGACCAAAGAGCTGTCCAAAGACACTAGAGACAAAATTGTACACCTCCACAAGGCTGGAAAGGGCTACGGGGAAATTGCCAAGCAGCTTGGTGAAAAAAGGTCCACTGTTGGAGCAATCATTAGAAAATGGAAGAAGCTAAACATGACTGTCAATCTCCCCCGGACTGGGGCTCCATGCAAAATCTCACCTCGTAGGGTCTTAATGATCCTAAGGAAAGTGAGAAATCAGCCCAGAACTACACGGGAGAAGCTGGTCAATGACCTGAAAAGAGCTGGGACCACCATTTCCAAGGTTACTGTTGGTAATACACTAAATCGTCATGGTTTGAAATCATGCATGGCACGGAAGGTTCCCCTGCTTAAACCAGCACATATCCAGGCACGTCTTAAGTTTGCCAATGAACATTTGGATGATCCAAAGGAGTCATGGGAGAAAGTCATGTGGTCAGATGAGACCAAAATAGAACTTTAGGGTCATAATTCCACTAAAAGTGTTTGGAGGAAGAAGAATGATAAGTACCATCCCAAGAACACCATCCCTACTGTGAAGCATGGGGGTGGTAGCATCATGCTTTGGGGGTGTTTTTCTGCACATAGAACAGGGAGACTGCACTGTATTGAGGAGAGGATGACCGGGGCCATGTATTGCGAGATTTTGGGAAGCAACCTCCTTTCCTCAGTTACAGCATTGAAGACGGGTCGACGCTGGGTCTTCCAACATGACAATGACCCAAAGCACACAGCAAGGATAACCAAGGAGTGGCT
>MU551654.1:1410081-1433667 GCA_024362625.1 Silurus asotus
AAAAAAAAAAAAAAAACACGTAAAAATTTCAATAAATATTAACAATACCTATGTTCTTTAGCACACAGAGCGTCTATATTTTAGTGGATCATTTTAACACATACGTTTACATTTATGAGTGAAAAAGCTCCAGCAAAGCCCTTCACACACACATCCATTAAACTCCAGTAAAGTTCAATTCAATTCAAGTTTTTTCTATAGCACTTTTCACAATGGACATTGTCTCAAAGCAGCCTTACAGAATGTAAGAATGAAAAAACAAACATGTTATTATAATTGAATTGTGTGTATTTATCATCAAAGCACAAGACCAAGGCGACTGAGGCCAGGAAAGAATCTTAGATGGTATGAGGAAGAAACCTTGAGAGGAAGCAGACTCAGAAAGGAACCCGTCCTCATTGGGTTACACCAAGAGTGTGATTATAAATCATTAAAACATTAAAAACACCAGAGAGTGAGAAATATCATGAGCACTGGAGCCTCTTCTACAGCAGATACTGATGAATACACTATGATTGGACAAGAGGATTTTAATGTGACACAAATTTTATTAGCATGCGATGAATGCATTTGTTTTAGCATTTCTAATAACAATATAAGTAAATAAACATTTAAGAGGCCAAATGTAAAACGTTCAACGCAATACACATTTATTCACAACGTTCTTTCTTTACTCAGGTATAAAAGCGAGAAATCCTTTATAATCAGTAAACATTTGTTCAAATGTTCAAGTCCGCCAATTAAAACCGTCCGTGTGGAAACACAGCAAAAGTTCAGTTTGGTGTCCTGATGATTTATGAGATAAAATCCACCATAAGTACTTTAAAACATTTATAAGAATATTTTGTCTTCATGACATGATGTTGAGTCTGGTTTCACTGATAATAAACATACATAAAGCATACGTATTTGTCAATGCCCATGTTGATTAGAGTATCAAAAACTTGGAATGTATTAATTTAAGGTACATTTAGAACAGATAAAAATGTGCCATTAAGTTGCGATGAATTGTGAGTTAATCAATTGACATTCAGTCTCAGTTTCTGACCAAGCATTCTCTGACAATTTTCTGGTTTCCTTTAAAGCTTGCTTAATGTTATCAAGGTCTAATCAATGACGTCCTCAGTCTGGAATGTTAAGAAAATTGACATATCGACATTTACTGATAGACTCATTACTCTCTTCAGTAAAGAATATTTAACAACCCCAGATGGAGTGGTATCTCACTACAATTATGTTCATCTGTTAATACCAGATCCGATTATTATTCAGATTTGATCACGTCTAATAAAGGTATTGCAAGAAATCATTTTGCTGTCATTAAAAACATTTTAAAGACATTAAAAACATTCTCTACATATACAGTTGCACTCAGCTAAATTATGCAACACTCTTCTCACTTATTTCACTGCAAAAATAAAATATTTTCATCAATCTCTGCTGGTCTCAGACCTTCCTCAAGCCTTTTTTTTTTTTACTCTCACTTCATTGCGAAATCAAAATAAACTACCTGTCAGCTAGACCCTCTTCCTACTCAATTAATCAAATTCTGTCTTCGAGTTCTTTTGCCTTTTATCACTGACATCATCAATTCTTCTCTCACCTCTGGCATTGTTCCCAACTTATTTAAGACTACATTAATAACTCCTTAAGAAACCAGGTCCTGATCCAAATAACTTTGATCATTTCCATCCAATTTCCAAACTTTCATTTTTATAACATTTTTTTGGAAAGGTAGTTGTGCACAACCACCTAGTGGTAAATAACTTGAACAACTATGAACTTAAATAGCTATGAACAATTAAAATCCGGCTTCCGCTCTCACAATAGTACTGAGATTGCCCTATTCAAAATCTCTAATGATCTTCTGGTAGCGGCTGATTCAGGACTTTTGTCTGTTTTAATTCTTCACAACTTAACCTCAGCGTTTGACACTATCTCTTATCATATTTTATATAGAGTGCAGTCCATTGGAATTGTAAATACTTCCTTGGCTCGGTTTGCATCTTCTAGTCACACTAAAGTTGTCCAGTTCAAATCTAAATCTTCATGCATCACTGCAGGTGTCCTGCAGCGTTCAGTTCTGGGCCCCTTACTATCTATCATTGATTTATCGCCACTTAAAAGTATCTTTCGCCAACATTGTTATGCTGATGACACCCACCTTTATCTGTCCTCAAAACCTACTTTTGACCTTCCTCCATTTTCTCTTTCTCAAAGTTTGTCTGAAGTTAAAGCTGGGATCTAAAATAATTTTAAACTTAACAGTAGTAAAACTGAATTACTCCTCATGGGCACAAAAAAATCTAAAACCAGAAATGTTTCTATGTGTATTGAAGCTTCTATAATCTATTTTAACACAGGTTTAGAGCTTGGGTGGTATCCTTGACAACACTCACACAATCACAATCTTTTACAACACATATTACCAAGATCACCCAGACATCTTACTATCACCCGCGTAATATAAATCGCCTCCACCTGGCTCTCCCAATGAGGAAAACTGCTATTATGGTTAATGCTCTTTTCACCTCACGCATAGACTGTTGCAATGCAATTTTCTTGGTATTTCTCATAAACTCTTACACAAGTTACAGTTGGTGCACGAATACTCACTCCTTCAATGGACCACGTTTCTCCTGTTGTTCAACAGAATAAAAATTAAAAGAAATATATGAAACATATTCTGGGTTGTTTAAAACATTTTTGTTTACTCCATAATTGCATGTGTTCTTACATAGTTTTAAAAACCCATTGAATAAGATGGGGTGCCCAAACTTTTGATTGGTACTATAAACACACATACATACACATACTTGTACATACACACACACACACACACACACACACACGCACCTGTTAGGTCTACGGTATGCAGGTGATTGAGACCGGTAAACAGGTTCTCCGGTAAGCTGCTGAGTCTGTTCCCTGGTAGGTGGAGCTCTTGAAGAAGTGGTGTGGCTCCCAGGTCATGGGCAGAGATGCCACACACACACATGCACGCACCTGTTAGGTCTACGGTATGCAGGTGATTGAGACCGGTAAACAGGTTCTCCGGTAAGCTGCTGAGTCTGTTCCCTGGTAGGTGGAGCTCTTGAAGAAGTGGTGTGGCTCCCAGGTCATGGGCAGAGATGCTGCTCAGGTTTGTGAACTGGATGGTTAGGGAGGTGGTGCTGGCCGGGAGACCAGCGGCTGGGTAACTGGACAACTCCGCGTCTGGACACACAGCCTCGATGGACTCAATGCCGAAGTGGCATGTGCAGCGCACTGGGCAGGAGAGGGCGCCATAGACACGGAACCAGACAAGCAACCCAAGCACAATGAGACCTCGAGAACGATCCATCTAAAGGACAGATATATACACAAACATACAAACACCAATCATCCCACATCCACAATAAATAGGCTTTAAAGTGCACTAATTATTATGAGGGTTACACAAAACATAGACATAATACAAATATTATAGTGCAATAATATATGCACATATAATAAATTTTCTTCCCACATGAAACTATACTGAGTATATTCAGGGTAAAACAGGATGGAATAACATTGAAAAACCAAGAATTTACCTCTCACTGTGGTGTTTCTCTTTTAAACTCACTACAGTCTGAAAATCCGTCACTAAACAAATAATGTCAGGACCTCACGTCCAGTCCAGCATTCAGAGACTAAAGTTCGGTAGTTGTATTACTGGCTGTCTATTTGATACAGGATTCAGATGATTATATCTCTGGTCATACGTTTTAAACAAAAAGTAGGTTTTACGTACCGCGTGTGAAGGCTTCAGCAGATTCCTGATCAATAAAAGTGAATCATTCATATGAGTTCTCTCTCTCTCTCTCTCTCTCTCTCTCTCTCTCTCTCCCCCTTACACACACATACACACACTGTTCCAGAACGTGGTGTACCTTGTACTTTACGGAACAGTCAGCCAAGTTTGTCTCCATCCTCTAAATTCTACAAATATGGCAATACTATACAATACACTTTACTATACACTTAACTGTATTATACAATATACTGCACTGTACTATAATATATGTACTATACTATATGTGCACTATACTGTAATATACAATACTATACACTGTATTGCACTACACTGCACTATACTGTACTATACGCCATTACTTTATACATGAGACTGTACTTTAATCTTCTATACTGTGCTTTACTATACTTTACACTACACTGTACTAAACTTTACAATACACTGTACTATACACTTTATTGTAATATACTACACAGTATACTGTACTATACTTCACAAAATACGGCACTATACTATACAAAATAAGGCACTAAAGTGTAGTGTACAATACACTATAATGTGCTGCACTATACTATAAACTATACTGTACAATGCTGTACTATACTATATATTATACTATATGGTACTGTACTATACTGTGCTATACTGTACTGTTCTATATACTGTACTTTATAGTGTGATATACTATACACTGCACTGTACTATACAGTATACTGCACTTTACTGTAAACTGCACTATACATTATACTATACTATATTATACTATACACTGCACTATACTGTACATTATATTGTACTATACACTGTATCGTACTATACATTATACTGTTCTGTACTATACACTGCACTGTACTATACATTATAGAGTTCTATTCCATACACTGCACTGTACTATACATTATACTGTACTTTACTATACACTACACTATACATTATACTGTTTTATACTATACACTGCACTGTACTATACATTATACTGTTCTATACTATACACTGTACTGTACTGTACATTATACTGTAATGTACTATACCTTAAATTGTACTATACCACACACTGTACTGTACACTACACTACACTGTGCTACACACTATACTGTACTATATTGTACACCGTACTGTACAACGTACTGTACTATACATTATACTGTACTGTACTGCACTGTACATTGTACTATGCATTATACTGTCCTACACTATACTGCATTATACTATGCTGTATTGTACAATACAATATACTGTACAATACTGTACTGTATTATACACTACTGTAATATACTGTACTGTCTTATACAATATACTGTTCAATACTGTACTGTATTATACACTACTGTAATATACTGTACTGTATTATACAATATACTGTTCAATACTGTACTGTATTATACACTATTGTACTATACATTACTGTATTATATAATATACTGTACAATACTGTACTGTAATACATTGAACTGTACAATACACTACACTGCAATGTACTATACATTACTGTACTATACAATATACTGTACTATACTGTGCTGTACTATACGATATACTATAGCGACTATGATTAAATAGCATATATATAAATTAGAAAAACGTAAAACAAATTAGTTGTTCATTTAAAAAAAAGCTATGACTTAAATTAATTGACGTTTGTCAACGTATAAAAATTAGACGAAATGTTAGTTTAGTTGGTGTGACGATTTGGAAAGAGATCCATTCAGAATGAAAACCCTTCATGGCAGGCAGGTCAGATACGCACATTTACACTGATCTACCCGCCACACATACACCTGCTGCATGCTGCTCAAAACTTTCAAAATGTCAACATCCCGAAGAAAGAGAACACATATGGATACATTTTAGATTTGCAGTTAAAGTAAACAAAATCGCACCTAAATATTTTTACACTCATTGGTGGCATACATTTTTTTTTTCTCGATACTAAATCTCTCACTGCTCCTAACTGAATAACTTTCTTTGTAACTTTTTCGTAGCAAGAATCAATCCGTATTTAATGTGAATAATAAATACTATGCTGTGTTATTTTAAATTTAATTGCTTTAGTTAGAGTGTGCATTGCATGTGATTGAGTGAGACGGGTGTGTGAGAGAAGAAATAATCATATTAACTTGTTTTCCCCCCATCATTCAACAGATACAAAAGACTCTAAATGGCAAAAATGAGTAAAGAATTCACATAAACCTTCTGCATTCCAACAGAAAATTGCAACAGCTTTTGTAAGTGAGTCAAAGTACAAAAGAGACTGTACAGACCAAAAAAAACACAACAAGGAGGAGGCCTTGGATGAATGCAAAATGGATAGAATGCACAGGACTACCAGTCACAACAACTAAAGCTGAGGACTTAACTGTTCTAATGATGGAGACAGTAGCTAAAAGTGTGGCTGTTTCAAAAAAAGCAACAAAAAAAAAACATTATCTAATTGACAAAATCCACGAAAATAAAATACAAACAATAATTAATACTTGTCTCTGTAAGAGAAGAGGTTTTTTTTAGTTGAATATGTCTGCATTGCAATTTAAAACCTTAACAACATTCTTACTGTATCAACAAACGTTTCTCCAGGAATATATAAAGAGTTTGGAAATCTTCGAGAAATTACAATTGAACAAAACCTATTTGATTTTAGTCAAATTAATTTTCTGAACTAGACTAAAGACTAAAATTTTACGGTATTTAGTTGACTAAAACTAGACAATAACTAAAACATTCAGATGACTGAAATATAACTAAAATCCAAATGCCATCTTTGTCAAACGACTATAACTATAAAGATTATATCTTAGTATAATAAATTTGCTGTGAAAATGAACACTGTACTATACACTACACTGTACCATAAAATCTAATGTACTACATTGTACTGTACTATAAACTACACTGTACTATAAAATATGTACTACACTATACTGTACACTACACTGTATTATAGAATATTATGTACTACACTGTACTGCACTATACACTACACTATACTATAGAATATTATGTACTACACTGTACTGTACTACACTGTACTATAGAATATTATGTACTACACTGTACTGCACTATACACTACACTGTACTGTACACTACACTGTACTATAGAATATTATGTACTACACTGTACTGTACTACACTGTACTATAGAATATTATGTACTACACTGTACTGTACTATACACTACACTGTACTATAGAATATTATGTACTACACTGTACTGCACTATACACTACACTGTACTGTACACTACACTGTACTATAGAATATTATGTACTACACTGTACTGTACTACACTGTAATATAGAATATTATGTACTACACTGTACTGTACACTACACTGTACTATAGAATATTATGTACTACACTGTACTGCACTATACACTACACTGTACTGTACACTACACTGTACTATAGAATATTATGTACTACACTGTACTGCACTACACTGTAATATAGAATATTATGTACTACACTGTACTGTACTACACTGTAATATAGAATATTATGTACTACACTGTACTGCACTATACACTACACTGTACTGTACACTACACTGTACTATAGAATATTATGTACTACACTGTACTGCACTATACACTACACTATACAACACTATACACTACACTGTACTGTACTACACTGTAATATAGAATATTATGTACTACACTGTACTGTACACTACACTATACTATAGAATATTATGTACTACACTGTACTGTACTACACTGTACTATAGAATATTATGTACTACACTGTACTGCACTATACACTACACTGTACTGTACTACACTGTAATATAGATTATGTACTACACTGTACTGCACTATACACTACACTATACTATAGAATATTATGTACTACACTGTACTATAGAATATTATGTACTACACTGTACTGCACTATACACTACACTGTACTGTACTACACTGTAATATAGAATATTATGTACTACACTGTACTGCACTATACACTACACTATACTATAGAATATTATGTACTACACTGTACTGTACTACACTGTAATATAGAATATTATGTACTACACTGTACTGCACTATACACTACACTGTACTATAGAATATTATGTACTACACTGTACTGTACACTACACTGTATTATAGAATATTATCTACTACACTGTACTGCACAATACACTACACTATAATATTGAATATTATGTACTACACTGTACTGTACTGTACACTACACTGTACTATAGAATATTATGTACTACACTGTACTGCACTATACACTACACTGTACACTACACTGTACTATAAAATATTATGTACTACACTGTACTGTATTATACACTAAACTGTACTATAGAATATTATGTACTACACTGTACTGTACTGTACACTACACTTATAGTAACTTTACTGCACTTTACTGTAATATACTATAATATAGAATACACTATACTGCACTATAATACACTGTACCATCCAATATACTATTACTACTGTTTTATACTATAGTATACTATATGTTATACTGTACAGTACTGTACTATATTGCACTAAACTGTAGTATGCTATTGTACACTAAACAATAATGGCAAGCTGAAAAGCCTGCTGTGTTAAACTCCTACACATCATGCAGGTGAAATGACCCTGAACCCCACGCTCACTGTGCTCCTATAAATCCTGCAAAGGCAATATAACACCCGCTCTCATTTAACAGAGTGCTCACGTCTTATGACAGCATGGTGGACTGAAAGAGGCGCTGATGACTCATAAGAGGAAGGTCAGTGCTGAAGGCTGGTTTTGTTATGGGGGCAAACCTGATGTTGGAATGAAATCCGGAACATCTGCATTGATGATAGGATATGATATGGTGCGCGTCGTTGGTGAGGATGGAGATGGAGTGTGGAGGTGTTAGTGCTAGTATAATAAATAGTATTTATTAAACTTTAATTATAAGGAACATGTCTATCTATTAGATAGATAGATTTCCGGTTTTTGGTAATAAACATTTCTACTATTCATCACCAGATGATTATTTAGATCATACCCCAGCTTCCGTGCTCATGCACGTGCCCTCTGAGGTGCCATTGCATCCATACCTGGGTAGCGCGAGCGGTGCGCGCACGCACGCACGCACGCACACACACACACACCCCTCGCACACTCCAGCGTCACGAGAAGATGAGCGCGCGCTGCTGACTGAAGGCGCAGTCGTTCCGAGGCTGTCCGGGTTTCCCCGTGTTTTTTTCCTCACGGCACCTGAGAACACAATGGAGAACTTCACCACCAGCAGCAGCAGCAGTGACCCCTCCAGCGTGCCGCTTCTGAACTTCCCGGTGGACGCCCTGAACGTGTCCGAGATGCAGCAGGTTGCCCTGGCGAGGTGGCGCGCGTCGGTGGAGCCGCCGGTGCCCGCGCGCTTGGTCGTGGCGTTCTGGGACTCGCCGCTGAGCCACGGCATGAACGTGTTCGTGGGGTTCACCCTGTGCTTTACCATGCTCGGGCTCGGCTGCACGGTGGAGATCGCGCAGATGGGCGAGCACGTGCGCAGGCCGATCGGGGTGCTGCTCGCGGCCGTCTGCCAGTTCGCCATCATGCCGCTGGTGGCCTTCCTGCTGGCGCTCGCCTTCTCTCTGGACGACGTGGCCGCCGTTGCCGTGCTGCTGTGCGGCTGTTGCCCCGGGGGCAACCTGTCTAACCTCATGACCTTACTGATCAACGGAGAGATGAACCTTAGGTAGATAAGACTACACACACACACACACACACACACACACACACACACACACACACACACACACCAATATTCCAGTAAAAAGTATTTTTTTAAATATATTTTTTCCTATTATTATTATTATTATCTGGCCAGTAATAGGGAGAAAAGTAAATAACTCTTCTTTCCCCCAAGCTCTCGATTTTACTTTTGCAAAAAAAAAAGAAAAAAAAAAGCTGTTTTGCATGTCAATATTTATAAATCTGCCCTTGTAGTTGGAGCTCTTTCCCATTAGACATACCCAAACTAATAATTTCTGCTTGTAATACAGTAATTGCATTAAAAAAAAACAAAAAAACAATATTGGTGGTAGTGTGTCAGGCTGGCGTTGTGTGTAATGTGTGTGTCTGTTGCTGTGTGTGTGTCGACAGTGTTGTAATGACCATCTCGTCCACGGTGCTGGCGCTGCTGCTCATGCCGGTGTGTTTGTGGCTGTACAGTCGGGCGTGGATTGACACGCCGGTGGTGCAGCTGCTGCCCCTGGGTGCTGTCACTCTCACCGTGTGCAGCACACTCATCCCCATCGGACTCGGGGTCGCACTCAGGGCCCGGTACCCCCGCGCCGCCGACATCGTGCTCAAGGTAACATCTGGCATTACACAGGCCATGCTCCAAGGTCCATCTACATCCACTATGTATTAATTCTAACCCCTTTTGGGAAACACTTTACATGGTCACAGATCCTTAGACTTGCCACATTCTCCTATTTCCAACACACCAGCGTGGACTGTTAATTTGCTGTCTAATGCATCCCACTGCTTCACAGCTGCACCTTGAATGACCATGTTATTTACTCCACCTGCCAGAGGTTTTAACACATATGTAATATGCAAATGTTTGTGACCATCACACACATTACATTCATGCAGATTGTGTTCCAGTTCATCCCAAAGGTCTTCGGTGGGGGTTAAGGTCAGGGTTCTGTGAGGGACATATATATATGAATATATGAGTGAGTCTTCTGTGCCGGTGCTTCTGTGTCGCACTTTGGCGTTTTGCCGGTTTCTTGTTCTGGATATTAAACAAACTTGAGTTCCTTGTTTCAGTTCATTTTGTCAGCAACCAGCCTGATAAAAGCCTGGTGGTCAATGGGAGATAAAGAGAGAGGGAGGGAACAAAAGAGGGATGAGCACAGTGATAAAGGGTATCAAGATGTGAGTGTGTGTGTGTGTATGTGTGTGTGTGTGTGTGTGTGTGTGTGTGTGTGTTTACAGGGTAAGAGGGGGAGGAGAGTGCTGTAAATTAAAGGGAGTGGATAAAAGCAGGCGGCACTGTCACTCTGATGGCTCTGCTCGTTTGTCCTCTGATAAATGGCTTTAAGTCATACCTGCTTACATGCCTGTAACACCCAGGATTCGGTTTATACTTAAATCTGTTATGCTGAAGTATTTATCAGGGGCATCTTTTTGTATTTGCTTCAGCCTAGATAATAGAAAGATCTGGAGGGAGGATTTATTTTTATTAGTAATGGTTGCAGAAAAATAAAAGTGCGTCATAAATAATGAGATAAAAGTAAGTCGTTCTGGATAAAGGCGTTGCCAAATGCTATAAATGTAAATGAAAAGAGACAATAGTTGCAGTGCTGCAAAATTCCCACATGACCGGAAACAAGGAACCGAATTAATGATGAAGCTACAACACAATCCATCTGGTAGTCAAACAAGTTAACTCGGAGAAATAATAGCAATGGGGCTGGTCAATATGATGACAATCAATATCGCAATAAATTGTGCCACAAACGATTATTTTTTTGTATGTCGTTTTTTTTCAAATCCCATTCCCAGCATTTTACCTGTCACTCCTGATTATCCCCCAGGTGTCACTGTGGTTGATGCTGGTCACACTGGTGCTGCTGTTCATCATGACGGGTGTCATGCTGGGGCCCGAACTGCTGGCAACCATCCCCCCGGCGGTGTACGTAGTAGCCGTGCTGATGCCGATGGCAGGATACGCGGCAGGCTACGGGCTGGGTGTGTTGTTCTCTCTTCCCCCCAACAGCTGCCGCACCGTATCGCTAGAGACGGGCTGCCAGAACGTCCAGCTCTGCAATGCCATCCTGAAGCTAACCTTCCCACCACAGCTCATGGGCGCGATGTACATGTTCCCGCTCCTATACGCGCTCTTCCAGGCAGCCGAGGCCGCAGTCATCATCCTGGTGTATCGCGTATACAGGAGCGAGGTGCTCCGCAAGCAGGACCTGAACGGTGAGGACGACAACGACACCAGCGTCACATACAAGCGAATGAAAGAGGAGGAAGACGGACCGTTCGACACCTCGTACGGCTCGGTTACTGTAAACAACCCTGACTACATTGAGCTGGAAACTCAGGGAGGAACAGGAAGTCCAACGCCTCTCTAGAAGCTACTAAGAAATCTAATAAAATACGGGACATCACTGTGAAAAGTTGCTTGAACTGTCCAATACATTGTGCCATTCTATGCTGCTTTGCCAATCATTTGCTTATAAAGTGTTGTAGCCGTACTGCAATTTGATTTCTCATTACCTCGTCATTGGCTTTAGTGAGATCTGAAGGCTCGTTCCAAAACCTTGCATGCTTAAGAAACTCCTCGATTCAGAAGAAGCCGTTGTGTGAAATTAAGGAATAGATATACAGGAACTTTAATCTTGATCAATCTTCATTGACAATCTGTGGTTCGGCTCAGTTCCAGTGGACAAATAACCCTGGGAATTCCTATAGTCATGTACCTAAATGATCAGCGTAAAATACGACTATATTCAAAGAAATGCCTTATACAGAATCTCAGAAATACATTACAGGTTGTCAAGTGTGCAGGAAGGTGTATAAGGGAGAATATTATGTATAGACACGACACACACACAACTTTTAGAATTGATTTTCGATGTTTACAGTGAACGAGATGAGAATGCCAGGAAAGTATACTGTTAATAAAAGCATTATACTGCCCAGTCCATGTGTGGGACATGTGTTATCTGTGCTCTCCAGGACAGGGGTTCTTGACTCTGGTGCAGCCAGGCAGATGTTTAACTACAAATAAATTCCACTGACCCCTCCAAACAAACAATCTACCCAAATATCCAAACATCAGGGTCAGTTTTTAACAGAGCACTCCAGGCTCCAATTTAACCGGATTCATGCAAACAATAAAAATTATAATTATGCTCTAAGGTATATTACTTATTAAACAAAATTTGCTTTATTCTTGTCACATGTACATTACAGTACAGTCAAATTCTTTCTCAGTCAAAGGGCCTTGCTCAAGGGCCCCAAGAGTGACAGAACTGGGGCTTGAACAGCCGACTTTTGGTAACCCAGAGCCGTCCCCACTAAACTGCCATTTCCCCCGATACATTATACAAAATAATTTGAGAATAAAGTCTAAATATATATTGAGAATAAAGTCATAGCATTATAAGAATAAAGTTACAATATTTTTAGAATAAAGTCGAAATATTTTAAAATAAAGTCCAAATATTTTGCAAAAAAAATCATAGCAATATGAGACTAAAGTGGTAATATTTTTAGAAAAATTACAATATTGCGAGATACATTTAGCTGTTTTGCTGAAAAAATTGAGAATTTAGTTAAATCCTACTTTAGGTTAGGATTTAGTAATAAGAAAATTTTATGTTGGAGTTATACTGTAATTAGTAAACAAACATTACAGCAGGTTATGTAGGAAATGTGATCTATGAAGAAGAAGAAAAATTAGACAGATGTTGAGGAAACTGCCTCTTTTGTGCAGCCTAAAACGGAAACTGGTCTGAAAACCATCGGTCGAATTCAATTCAATTCAATTCAATTCATTTTTATTTGTATAGCGCTTTTAACAATGAACATTGTCTCAAAGCAGCTTTACACAGATAATGTGGTGATTAAATGTAAATATGTTCTTTGTAAGTATGTTTGTCCCTGATGAGCAACTGTGGCAAGGAAAAACTCCCCGAGATGGCACAAGGAAGAAACCTCGAGAGGAACCAGACCCAAGAGGGAACCCATCCTCATCTGGGTTGCATCAAGTGTCCATTTGAAGCATATATACAAAGTTGTGGGGTGCAGTGATGATGAGCAGAAGCAAACTGCACTCCCGAGTCAGTGCAGCAGAAGCGAATCCATAGATATACATGATTGCATCTGCTTGTTATTCGAAGAGGAGATGTTTCTTAAGAGAGGATGATGATCAAAGAAATCTACCCTGAAGGAGTTGGACATAGTTCAGTCTGGAGGTCATGAACGCATGGATGAGCTTCTCTGCATTAGATATAGACAAGTGTCTTAGTTTAACAATATTTTTAGGGTGGAAGAAGGCTGTTTTTGTAACAAGGTTGATATTATGTTTAAAAGACAAGATGGTGTTTAAAATAACTCCCTGGTCTCTTACTGTAATTTCAGAACATTCGTCTAAATGCAGGTTGAAATGCTGGAGCTTCTGTGTACTGGATTTTGGGATGCTGAGCAAAATCTCCGTCTTATCAGAATTTAATAATACAAAGTTATGCATCATCCAATCTTTTAATTCACACACTCAGTTATCCGAGCCAACTGAGATGTTTCATCTGGTGTCAATGAGATATATAGCTGGGTATCATCAGCATAACAGTGGAAGCTCATCCCATGCCTTTTAATAATATTTCCCAAGGGAAGCATGTATATTGTGAAGAGCAGGGGTCCTAAATGGAGGGAGGGAGTATTTTGAGCAGCTGATTAATGAGGAAAATGAGAGAGAGGGTTGGAGGGTGTAGAGATGGTGAAGCAGGAAGTGGATAGGATTATTAAGAAGGAAGTGAGAGCAGCGATTAAGAGGATGAAGAGTGGAAAGTCAGTTGGACCAGATGACATACCGGTAGAAGCATGAAGATGTTTAGCTTGTTTAACAAGATTCTGGAAGGAGAGAGGATGCCTGAGGAATGGAGAAGGAGTATGCTGGTACCGATCTTTAAGCATAAGGGAGATGTGCAGACCTGCAGTAAAGTTGATCAGTCACACAATGAAGTTATGAGAAAGAGTAGTGGAAGCCAGGCTGAGAGAAAAGGTGACCATCTGTGAGCAGCGGTATGTTTTTTGGAAGATCACCACAGATGCAATATTTGCTTTGAGAATGTTAATGAGGAAGTATATAGAAGGTCAGAAGGAGTTTAATTGTGTGTTTGTGGGTTTAAAGAAAGCGTACGAACAGAGTGCCAAGAGAGATGTTGTGGTTTTGTATGAAAAAGTCAGGTGTGTCAGAGAAGTATGTGAGGGTGGTGCAGGACATGTTTGAGGACAGTGTGACAGCAGTGAACTGTGCAGTAGGAACGACAGACTGGTTCAAGGTTGGACTGCATTAAGGATCGGCTCTGAGCCCTTTCCTCTTTGCAATGGTGATGGACAGGTTGACGGACGAGGTCAGACAGGAGTCTCCATGGACTATGATGTTTGCAGGTGATATTGTGATTTGTGGTGAAAGTAGGAAGCAGGTTGAGAAGAGCCTGGAGAGGTGGAGGTACATGCTGGAGAGAGGGGGAATGAAAGTCAGTAGGAGTAAGACAGAGTACATGTGTGTGAATGAGAGGGAGGGCAGTGAAGTGGTGCGGTTGCAAGGAAAAGAGGTGGAGAAGGTAGAGGAGTTCAGGTACCTGGGGTCAACAGTGCAAAGTAATGGAGAGTGTGTTAGAGAAGTGAAGAAAAGAGTGCAGGCAGGGTGGAGTGGGTGGACAAGAGTAATAGCAGGAGTGCTTTGTGATAGAAGAGTATCTGTGAGAGTGAAAGGAAAGTTTATAGGACTGTGGTGAGACCTGCGATGTTGTATGGATTAGAGACAGTGGCATTGAGTAAAAGACAGGAGGTGGAGAACTTTATTACAGGGACATTGCATGTAGGATGTTTTGGCGACAAGGTGAGGAAGGCGAGATTGTGATTGTTTGGAAATGTGCAGAGGAGGGACATGGGGTATATGGGTAGGAGAATGCTGAGGATGGAGCCACCAGGAAGGAGGAAAAGAGGATGACAAGGAGGAGGTTTATGGATGTGGTGAGGGAAGACTTGCAGTTTTTGGTTTAAAAGAGGCAGATGTAGATGGACAGTAGTATGGGGAAGGATGATCTGCTGTGGCGACCCCTAATGGCAGCAAGTCTTGATTTGAGACTTGGTGCATCAGTAAAACAAATGTGCACTGTATTAAATGCGCCTTAAAATTAAAATGTGGCCTTAAAATTAATTTGCGTTAACACGCTATTAACACCTTAATCTTGACAGCCCTGTTTTAAAAAATACATTTTCTATATTGTAGCGCGATAAATAAAATGTATGATATTACAGGGTAAAATGTAGTGGAAATGTGTTTGCACACGTGTGTTTGGACAGTAAGAAAGTAAATGTAATTTGTAGTATATAAAAAGTAGCTTTTTGCGTATCTGTACTTCACTAAAGTGTTTCCATTTGGAGAGACTTTTACTTTTAACTCCACTACATTTCAGTCAAATATCTTACTTTCGACTCAACCACATTTTGTAAAATCAGTCTTTTCATTTATGAGGATAAAAACGTACCTGGTCAAAAAACGCCTGCAAACCACCAATCAGGGTCGAGCGTGCTGTTTGGAACTTGTTCTGATTGGTGCTTGGTGGTTTATCACTAAAATACAGTTCAGCATCAGTTCAACAGCAAGCAGAATATTTCGAGAAGAATAAATGATGGAAGAAACTCCAGACACGAACTTGACACAACACCCGTGACCTTATTTGTGATTTTTTGTTTTTGTTGAAAAGAAGGAATAATTGTAATAGATTCAATCGGTATCTGACTCGTTAATATCATTCTATTAATAGGTTGTTGTGCTGAGAGTCACATTATCATAAGATTTTCACATAAATTGAATTGATTTTGACAAAATAATAGATCATTATAGCCATAACAAATCATAGTACTTTGGATACTTTGTACATTTGAAGGCAAATACATTTACTCAAGTAATATTTCAACTAGTGTATCTCTTATTTAATTTAAGTACATGGTGCGTGCGCGCATGCGCGGTATAATGAAGGCGGGGGCGGTAATTGTCTGTAATTGAACACCTGACCCGAATTAAGACGCTTCTCTCTCCACCTACTTAACGCGCCCCGAGACTCGGGCAGGTGGCTAAGCGGAAAGAAAAGAAAAAAAACCTAAACAAAATAAAATAAAATAAAAATGGCTACGTACGGAGATGAAGCGCTTGACACCTACGTTTACTCCTCGTACAACCCTTACTCATACCGATGCCCGAAGCCCAAGAGCTGGCGACAGAAAGGCTATCTGAGCGCGTGCGGCGGCGGAGGAGGAGACGGCGGATACTTCGACAACTACCACCGCGCGCACCTCAAGTCCATCCTGTCTCAGATCAACCCGAACCTCACACCGCGCCTGCGCAAAGCTAACACCAAGGATGTGGGCGTGCAGGTGAACCCGCGGGCCGACGCCTCGGTGCAGTGCTCGCTCGGCCCACGCACGCTCGCGGCATGCCGGCGGGACGCGGTGCGCAGGCGCAGACCGGACGGCCCGACGCCCGGGAGCCCGGTGAGCCCTGGCGTCCGTTTCCCGCGCACACAAGCTGTGTACTCCCCCATCGCCATTAGGGGACTCGCAGCTCTCCTCCAGGACCAAGAGGATGATGATCACAATAACCAAGAGGAGATGCAAAAGTGTGGAGAAGGAAAAGACTCGGAGAGCACAATCAAGGGTGGGGATGAAGGTGTTGAGACCAAAAACCCACAATCCAAACCAAAGCTTAGTCCTGGGGAAAATGATGGTGCTGATGATGAAGAAAGCAAGCCAGAAGAAGTGGATGGTGGCACGAAGAGCGAGAATGAGAAAAGCGGTCAGGAGGACTTCAAGTCCAAGGGGAGAGTGCGCTTTCAGGTGAGATCTTTCAGATGCTTGGTATTTTTTAGTCATTGGCTCTCTTGTAGCATAAGGTTTCTCTGGGGAAACCCCTGTTGAGATCTAGGTGAAATGTTGACTGTTGTATGTCTTGTAACTGTAACTACTTGACGCATGTCCACACTGCCTGGCCATCACATCTCCTCCTGGTAGTTTTTAGAGCAGAAGTACGGCTACTACCACTGCAGAGACTGCAACCTTCGCTGGGAGAGCGCCTACGTGTGGTGTGTCCAGGGGACAAACAAGGTAGCAGCAGAATTTAGCATTATTCCTTGTGCGACTGTGAACATGTCTGCATTATGGTCTCCTCTTTCACAGGTTTATTTCAAGCAGTTTTGCAGAACGTGCCAGAAAGCGTTTAACCCATACAGGGTGGAGGACATAACCTGTCAGGTACGCTGATCACCTTACCTTAAAACGTCTTTATCTAAAGATCATGACCGGTTTATTTCTCGTTTCAGAGCTGCAAGAAGGCACGCTGTACGTGTCCAGAGACGGCACGCCACGTGGATCCCAAACGGCCGCACAGACAAGACCTGTGTGGCCGCTGCAAAGGCAAGAGGCTCTCCTGTGACAGCACGTTCAGTTTTAAGTACATCATATAGTGCTTTCTGTCCATCAGTCTATCCTGATAGAAGCTCACTGCCGTCAGAACTGATGCTCGGGCAAGGAGTTTCCCCCAACATTGGCCTCGACCAGGCGATGACCTCAAGCAAGATTACTTGAAGGAGACCTCGTGACTGTTCTTGATTTCGTTCAATTGTGTTGAACAGCAGCGCTCCCAGTGGTGAAAATAAATCTAAATGAACAGCAGCACAGCTGTGGTGTGGGTTTTATTTTCTAAAGCTGGTTCCAGTTACTAATCTGGTTGACTTAAGGAAAAAACATGCATTAACTAAAACTCTTTAATGCAACATTCTAATATTTTCCTTTTATGCCTTCATTTTTGTATCTAGCCTTGATTGGGATTTGGCCTCAGCCCTGAAATCGACTCACTGGTGTACACGTTTGGTAAATGAATAGTGATATCCAAATAATCAAACAGTTGAAAGAAAAACCAAAATGTAAACCCACTAGAAGAGGCAACCCTAGATCTTAGAGTGATATCCAAGTTTGTATTTCAGGCTACCCATCAAAAATGTAAACTTTAAATTGTGCACAATCAATTTGGAGATTTATCCATGCTTGAGCAGTCACATTGGCCTCACAATATTTTGTAATAAACCTAGTCTCAGTTTTTATATATAATGTACACACACCCTGAATATTTGAAGATTGGATGCTTTGATAGGAGCTCTATTCCACTACCAATCACACAGTTGAATCTTTGCAGAGAGGTCTCGAAACAAGGATCGTGCCATGGTTTTATATGGAGTTGCTCAATGTCTGACTTTACATAGAACTACGTTTTTTTTTCCCTAATTAACTAATATACAGCCTATTATGGTAATGCTGTAAATAAAAATCTAAACTTAGTCACATAAAAAAAAATTCAACCCCCTGTGATTTATTTAATATCTGGGATGCTCAGTAAAATTGTTTTGGTTGATGTGCTTTTCTTGGGGCACGCAGTCAAATCAGACCCGTGTGTGTGTAAATATAAACGTACCCAGAGTGCGACCTTGTCCATATGTTTATATAATTCAATGGTGAATGCACCATTAAACCGCACGTGCACACCGAGAAAAAAACGTGTTCAATTTGCTTTTATTTATTCAGAACAGGGTAAGGCAGTTAAGTGAGATGATGGAAAGAAACAAACCAAAACAAGGAACATGAGGGCGGAAAGAAAAAAAAACAGGAAAATGCACCTCCAAATAAAAACCTTTCTCCAGGTAAATAATATCTCCCTTAAATAATTAAGAACAGCATCCAACAATGTACCAGACAAGAAACAGAAAGATCTTCAAGGAATGAATACAGTGACTTAAAAAAAGAGTAATGTGCCGTGACGTTATCATGTCCCTCCGATGCTGGAAGTAAGCAGTAAGCGCTTCGTGTCTTGTGGTTAAGCAGGGAAAAAAACCCATCATCAGTGCAGCCCTGAGTCTGGGATGGACCGAGCTGGTCCCCAGTTCCACAAGCCCCACCCACAGTTCCCCCAAGCCCCACCCCCATCATCAGGGAAGTTAAAGCATGGCGTCAGCAGGAGCCTGCAAGCCAACGTGAGGATCACAGTGGAGCTTAATAAGGGAATGCATATGAGGGGGGAGGCAAAAGTGCGCCAGAGTGACAGGAACGGATCAGGCGTACCTGAAATGCCCCCCACCCCCACAAAAAGAAAAAATCCAAAAAATTCGATTTGTGTATTGAGGGTTGGTTAGTGAATGTTACAGCTGATTTTTTTTGTTTGTTTACATCGATTTATTAATTTTTTTGTAGTTTTTTTGCATTAGCTTTATACTCTATTCTGTTTGAACAGTGCATTACACAAATGTACAAGGGAAAAAATACTGCTTTTACACTATACATTTTTTTTCTAAAATATATACAGAGTACAATAAGTTATTGACATTTCAATAATGAGTTGCAGCCGCTTTGCACGTTCGTGCGCGCATTTTAATGTGCTAATGTGCATGTGAGAATGCAAAAGATCGGTCGTACGGAACACACTCGCGCACACGCACACGCACACACACACACACACACACACACACACACACACAGAAAGGTGGGTCTATGGTCGTCTACAGGCAGCTACTTATTTGGTTATAAGAGTACGAGTTTTTTGTTAGAGCTACCCGGTGGTGGAAGCGAAGGTTTCTGCTCCACGCGGGTCAAATAAAGTTAATCCTCTCTTTGTACAGAGTCTGAGGGCCGAGCCCTCGTTTTCTCAATTATACATTAAATACCCTTTTGACATTTACAACCTAGGATTGTTAGCTCTAATAAAAAATAGATTTCTCGAAAAAAATAGTTCTTGCAGTGCTCTCTCACTTTCAAGCGTGCGCCCGGGAAAAAAAAAATAAACGCTTTATTGTTTCGTGTTCGATGAGCAAAATACGACTTTCCATAGCGACCCCACCTCCGGACAACCGTTACCATCCCAGTGCTCTATACACAGGACTTTTTTATTTTTATTTTGTCTTTTATTCGAACACACTAGAGGACATAGGCCGTTCTGCTAAAGTTTCCGGTTTAGCTTCATCATCGCCTCGTATCTCTTCCTCGATCGTCATCAGTGCTTTGTACGAGACAGCAAAAAAAAAAAGGAAAACGAATGTGTGTCTGTCAGTCAATATTATCCTCATACAAGCACGCACGCGCACACACACACACACACACACAGGTACGTCCATTAGCCCTTTAAGGTGAAAATGTCAAGAAATACCCTCAGCCCTTTGGCCCTCCTACTAAACACACCGTACTCAAACCCACTCGCGAGTCTCTAGCCTACACTGTTTGACGTGCATGGTGTTTTCACAGCCCTGAGCTGAGGACTGTGTTATGTGTCTCGATCCGGGTCTCGGGCGTCTGGGTTTGGCCGTAAATGAGGGAGCTCCGGGAGCTCTGCGTCTGGCGTACAGCCTCGCGGATCTGCAGGTTGAGCTCCATGAGGCGTGCGCTGGCCTGAGACAGGTCTCTGCTCGGCCCCACCACGGCTACGCAGCCCGTCTGACCCAGAGTCTGGTGACGGAAGTAGATATGCAGCAGGGTTTGCACGGCATTCTCCTTTTCGCTGCCGAAAATGTCGTTGGGCCACAAGCATCTGAGGAAGAACAAGAGCGCAAGTTATTCAGAGTGAGTGTAGAGTACTGTAGTGCGTTACCCCTGACCGTAAACATGCCCTATTTGGATTAGAAGTCGAACGGATGTGTCATGTTTATTAGACACAGTGATTATTAATTAGACATTTTTTTTGTGATATTGTGTGTGAATAGAAAGTCAGACTTTTTACATGCCCTTAATCAGACTGTGTGATCAGGATTCTCATTTCCTTTCTCCTGAAGGTGTAGTCGAGGTTTTGCCGCTAAGATCATGTCAATGTTTAATGCATGATAGATTCCATGTTAAGCCTCAACTATCATAAAACAATAATGAATGGACATTTGATGCCACCCAGATGTGGATGGGTTCCCTTCAGTCCAGATCCTCTCAAGGTTTCTTCCTCAGGGAGGTTTTCCCTTTCCTTTGCTCATTAGGGATAAACGTAGACACTAAACTTATAGGCACAAACAGAAATTTTAACTTTATAACCTTCTTTTATCTGTAAAGCTGCTCTGAGACAATGGTGAAAGTCAAGACGAGTCAAGTCAATTTTTATAGCCCTTTTCACAACAGACATTGTCTCAAAGCAGCTTTACAGAATTTAAGAGTGAAGGTGAATGGTGTGTATTTATCCCTGATGAGCAGCCATGGCGACTGTGGCAAGAAAAAACTCCCTTAGATGTTGTGAGGAAGAAACCGTGAGAAGAACCAGACTCAAAAGGGGGAACCCATCCTCATTTGGGTGACATCAAGAGTGTGATTATAGTCTTCAAAACAAAACAAAGCACTGAAAAGTAAGAACTAACATGAGCACTGGAATGTATGTTTATGAGTAATGTTCTTTCAACAGTCTTATACAATCAGCTGATGTTATGGAACCAGGAGCTACTCAGCAACTCATAAAATCGCTCAACATTTGCGATCATCACAGATCCAACACCAGCTTCTCCATGCCAGAGCCTATAAACACTCAAAGAGGTCCAGTGTCCAAACTCTACATGAAGCATGTGTGTGCTTACTAACTATAACAGTGTACCACACAGCAACTTCAGTAGCCTGGTGATGTCAGTGCGAGTCAGTGTTTACCTAAAGGCTTTGACTTGGGCGAGGGCAGAGGTGAAGTCTCGTGCTCGGAGGCTCTCTATTAGAGAGTGGATAGCCGTCTCTGTGTTGGACTGCACTGCTGCAGACACGCTCACCCCCTCCTGTCCGTCGCTCACTAACTCCGCCTCTTTCAGACAGCTTTCCAAAATGGCCAGCTCCTCCGACATGTTGGTGACCTGCGAGCACAAGTGTTACAATAAAAAAGAACATTTTAGACATATTTCTATACTACATTTCAATGGAGTCCTATTTGCAATGAGAAACTCTGAGGTTGCTTTAGTAGAGAGAAAACACGCATGTGCGCGCACACACACACACACACTGTGTGCAGTCTCTAGAGATGACTAACTTTGTTAGCATTGATCTGTGATTAGATGAATGGCTTGGTCCAGCCCTGTAGTTCATCAGTCTTCCTCAGAGAAATAATCAAGTTACAGCTGCAGCCTGAGAGCTCGGAGCACACAGACCTTACCTTATATCACGTTGACAAACAAATAGAATCATTATTTAGAGCAGCTGGAAAGGAGAAATCTCCACATATGATTATTCAGCTTTCTTGTACTTATCTATAAAATCAAATGTCTGTAATATAAACTGCAATAGGTAGGAAATACTGTGATAAACACTGACACACACCTCGGCCTCTCTCTTTATGGTTTCCACTCTGCTAATGAGTTTGCAGTAGGCCTGAAAGAGCAGCAGCAGCTGGAAATGAAGCTTGTACAACCTCCGACCCAACTCCAGCTCCTACACAGACAGACACAAAACCATCATCATCATCATGATCATCATCATTCCACTCACTGATGTATTTTCATTAACAGAGACTTGCACGAGCAGAACGGCTACATAATCACAAGGATGGACGAATGGACAGATGTTTGGTTGGATGGATGGTCAGGTGAATGAATAAATAAATGGGTAAATGGAAGTTCTAAGTTAGAGAAATGGATGATCGTGTTAAACCAAAGCTTCTCAACCATGGGGCCAAATAGAGCAAATAATAATAATAATTATAATAATTAATAAAGAAAAAATTATTACAAGTTAACCCATTTTATTGTTCATTAAAGTTGAAGCAGACGGCTTATTTCATGTAGAAGTTTCGATAGACGAGCCTAAAGTTACGAGATGCACACAATATTTACGATTTCCTTAAGTCATTTGAATTATAAAGGCAATTCTGTTCCACTAATCTGATTGGACAAGCAGCATTTGAAGTGTGTTTATATTTACATTTATCACGTTTAGGAGCCCGTATCCAGAACGATGTAGAGAAGTGCTTTGAGTTTCTACAAACATCGATATAACACTGGTTCGCTAGATTTCAAACTTAAGATACAATTTAAAAACTGTTAAGAGAAATGAATTATATATATATATA
>MU551654.1:1433691-1486733 GCA_024362625.1 Silurus asotus
TATATATATATATATATATATATATATATATGCACACACACATACAATCACAACTATTTATACAACTGCATTTGGACGTGAAATTATAATTTGAATGGCAGGCCGTACTACACTTAATACAGGCTGTCGTCAATTTGTGCATTGGCATGACAACACCCAACAGTCTATCCAACAGCTGTATTTTCCGAGTTATCAATTACTATATATCATTTCCTATTAATAGAACTCTTGCATATAAGTAAATATCTCACTCATAACCGTGCAATTGGACTGAATGTTGCATTGAATAGATTTTGCTCGTATTCGGTATAACCGCCATGTTTAGGCTGTGGGATTGAAGTCCAAGTGTGTGATGTGTTGACGTAGTGCTGAGAAGAAACGTAATAATGAAGGTTGATTTATCATTTGATGGTCAGTCTAAATAAATGGATGTGCATCAAAGCACCGAAATGAACGATTCATTCTAAGGCACATGTCTGGTGTAAAATCAGCAATACACACACACATGGGATATATATATATATATATATATATAAATACTGATATGATTGATTGTGACTACATGGTCTGAATGTTGTTTATTGGCCAAAAAAAAAAACCCGACATAGGTATATGTATTAACAAGAATTTAATGGTCGGAAAAGGTTGAGAAACTCAGAGTTAAAGCCCATTCTGGAAAGAGCATGGATCGAACATGCCCACTAACTAACGCTAACCATGATTAGAAAAGCGGCGGGACATTGAGCTGTATGCAGCTGAATGAATGTTAGTGTGTATTTGCAAAATTTCTGAAGCAAAAAGCAAAGAAAAGGACAGACTACTGAGGAAAAAAAGCAGAATGTGTATAATGTACAATGTTAATTCAGGTCAATTGTTCTCCTTTCCGTAACCCACAGGACACACACCAGTACTACACCCGGTAGAAAATGTGTGTGCAAGAAGGAGCAAAGATCTACAAAATCTCCAAAGCTCGACAATTCGTTTTAGAGCAAGGGACCTATAAAGTCTCGGATTTGTGTAGCGTGACGATTTGCATAAGTCGTTTGTGTCTACGATGAATGGATGGAATAAGCAGCGTGTTTCGCCGGAACGACAATGATTATGGAAAGGTCAAGAATACAAGAACCACTTACTGCAAGAATTTCCATTTGCTAAGCAAGAGGGAGGTCACCATAAGAACAAACAAACAAACAAAACAAAAAAAAAAACAACAACAAAGAGATGGAGAGAAAAAACATTAGTCAAGAGTATTACTTCCAAACCACAGAAAAGAGAGTGAGAGTGAGAGAAAGAGAGAGAGAGAGAAAGAGAGACAGCAGAGACAATGCAGTGGATATTATCACTACAAGAAAAAAGATCATAAGCAAGATACATGCAAAAAAAAAAAAAAAGACACAAAAAAGAAGAAAAGAAGCAGAGAAAATGTCTCATCTAATAACGTCACATATAAAACTTGTCGCAAATAGAACAACAAACAGTGAAATCAGGACAGACAGCAGACTCCAACAGAGATGAAGGAGATCAGAGGGGAAAAAAATCCCTGCAAAGGAAATTGAAGTGGTGATATTGAGGTGGATGTTAAAGCTGCATGTTCAATACCGAAGCAAACATATACACACAAATTAAACGTATATCTACGAGATGTTGTGTAGATACGAATATAAGCCGAATGAAAACCTGTGTGACGTGAATTAAAACTGACTGAATTTTTATTCTCGAGGAACCTGGACACATTTGCACTAGAAGACTTGCATGAGAATTTGATATGTAATTATATATATATAACGTTAGCCAGATTCAGCAATCTTTCCACAATGCTCCAACATAATCCCTATTTTTTGCTAATTGTACATCGCCTGTAACTCATGAAGCGACCACGTTCTCTCATCTCGGCACCTGCTCATGCTGCAACGACACAATTGAAAATAGTTACAATATCTCGCATCTGTTTTATTACATTTTCTCAATGGACACTACTATAGAAATGAAACTTGGATATATTTTAGACAATGGGCAGCTTGTGTAGCAGTCCTCTAAAAATGTTTCGATAGGGTTCAGGTGTGGAGACACACTGAGCCACTCCTTCACCTTCACCCTCAGCTTTCTCAGCAAAGCAGTTGTCATCTTGGTGGTGTGTTTCTTCTGGTTGGTATTATGTTAGAAAACTGCTGCTTAGAACAGTTTCTCAAAGAAGGGCATCATGTTTTGCTTCAGAATTTCACAGTACATGTAGGAATCCAGGTTTTCCTTAATATATATATTTCCCAGTACCAGCAGCACTCATGCAGCCCCAGACCATAATGCTACCACCACCATGCTTGACTGTAGGCAAGCAATTGTATTGGTTCTTCTCACCAAGACGTCGCCACACAAGCTGGACACCCTCTGAGCCAAACAAGTTTACCTTAGTCTCATCAGACTACAGGACATATTACAGTAATTCATGCTCTTGGACAGGTCGTCTTCAGCAAACTGCTCCTTCTGGGATGACGCCATGCAAACCCACTTGTTGAAGTGTGCGTATGGTCTGAGCACTGACAAGCGGACCTTCTGCTTCTGCCTCTAAAGCAATGCTGCAGGACTCATGCCTCTGTTTTTTGACGCACAGCACGAGGACTCAACTTCTGAGTGGAACCCGTCTTGAAAACCTCTCCATGACCCTGACCACTGTACTGTAACTCAGTTTCAGGGTGTTACTGATCTTACAGCCTCAGCATCTTTGTGGAGAGCAACAATTCTAATTCTCTAATCCTCAGAGAGTCTTTACCATGAGGTACCATGTTGAACATCCAGTGGTCAGTATGAGAGAATTATACTTAAAGCACCACATTTTAACTGCTCGGATACAAGGTACACAAATATGTATGGTCCTGTCAAGCAGACAAAAACATGAACATGATGAATAGGACGTGTGGCTTTGTACAGCTGTTCTCACTCGGGGTGTACTTACTTTTGTTGGCAGTTATTTAGACGATAATTGCTGTATGTTGAAATATTTATAGAGGACAGTAAATCTGTACTGCTTCACAAGCTGCACATTGACTACACTAAAATATATCAAAGTTTCATTTCTATAGTATTAAAGATATAATAAAATAGTTGCTGAAATGTGCGGGGTGCACTCACTTTTGTGAGATACTGTACATGCCCTTCTACACACATGTGTAGCTCCCAAAAGCAAAGAATACCACGAGCCAACATCAAACATTCTTGTTTCATATTTGATTAAGATCTTATCTTTAAAAATTATATCGTCCTCCTTCATGCGGGAATAATTCAGTTAGGCTGACTCCGAAATGTGAAAAAAGAGCAAGTCCCATAATGCTTCCTGGAAGCGAATTAGTCAGAACTTTGATAAGCAGAATAAAAAAAAAAAAGCATAGCATGAACAACATGCATTAGTTTAGAGACAGGTGGCAAAATGCAGCTTCTGATTGGGCTTTTGTTTAAACTCGAAGCATGCGGGAGGAAAACGAGGTTGTGAGGTCTCTAGACATGTTCACCCTTCATCTTTACCTCACAAGAAATCTGCAAAGGATTGTTGCAAATAAATGACTTGTATTCATTTCTTGTGTTTTCTGATTTCGACCTAACAAGAGTTCGACTCGGAAGAACAACAAATAAAACTGGGCAGGGAACAAAATGAGACGATGCCAAATCAAACATGTATTCGTACGCTTTGAGTGAATTTATAGCCAGGGTTATACGTCTGTGTGTGGCAGCATTTGTCTCAAAGCATAAAAAATATTTTGGGTATCTGGGTAGGAAAGCTGAGCTGTGCTCAGAAGTGTTTTTCACGTGTATTTTTACAGTTTTGTGAGAAATTCCTGCAAATGAGAAAAAGTGTGTGGTGTGTGTGTGTGTGTGTGTGATGTTGATCATCAGATCTCTACAACTCTATGCAAATAAAATAAAAATAAAAATAAATGTAAAAAAAGTTAAATATGCAAATCAACTACATGCAAATTAGGTGCATTAGGTGAGATATTCTATAAATGTATACATTATATGTATATAAAAAAAATATAGTGCTTTAAAAGAGTTAAAGGTGATTTGAATCTGTTTTATAATACAAATTTGGGCAAGATATAGGGGCAAATGTTTGTGGACACCTGAGCATAAGATTGGTGTGTGTTTTCAGAACATCCCATTCTATAAGTAGCTCCCATGTGCTGTTACAATAACCTCCACTCTTCTGGGAAGATGTTCCTCTAGATTTTGTGGAGATTTGTGCTCATTCAGCCACCATGGTTTTTAGTAAAGTCAGGTACTGATGTAGGTGAGGTGAGAAGGACTGGGGCGGTTTGGGTCTTCTTGTTTAAGAAAAGGAAAAATCTTATAAAGACATCCTATATAATTATGCCTCCAACAACACCACACATATGGCTGAAAAAGTCAGGTGCCCCAATGCTTTTGTGCATATAGAGTAGGATGTATAGGTATGTAACAAACACCATGGACTCCAGGTTCCTAACATACACCATACAACCTAATTTTTCTCATTTTCAAACAAATAAATACGAATGCATTAATACAGGAGATCCTGCTGTAAAAAGAACTGTATTAAAAACAAGAATCCACTGGCAGAAGTATAACCCAGGCCTAATTCTCTGCTAAAACTCAGTGTAGATTAGTGTGTGTGTGTGTGTGTGTGTGTGTGTGTGTGTGTGTGTGTGTGTGTGTGTGTGTCTCTATTACCTGAGCTTGAGTGTTCGGTCGACGGTTTCTATCTTTATCCCCGAAGGTCTTTCTGCAATTTTCTAACCACTGTGGGGAAAGAAACAAGATGTCGGGGCAGAGGGTGGAGAAAGAAGGTATAAAAGATTAAGACTATTCTCATCTCAGACCAAGGAGCCACATACAACAGCTGCAGCAGAAAGACGGTTTCAAGTGTATATAACTTTATATAAAAGGTAGATATATGATAAAGTGTAAGCAGTAGTAGGAATAGTAGGAATAATAGCAATAATAGGAAGTTCAATATGAGGATAGCAATGCATGTGTGTGTGAGAGGTAGGCATAGGTCTTTTTCAGAGAGGCTCCATATTCTAACATGTCTCATCCTCCTATCAGCCCACCCCTTCCTTTTCTTTTCTCTCTTCCCCTCCCCTTTAACCGTAATCATGGAGCATGTTTGGGTTATTCTTAGCTTCGGAACGTGAACGCTGTGTGGCTGCATGCAGAAACGCTGTCACTCTCGTCTTGAGATATCGAGAGGACTCAATGCCTCGAGCTGCGACTACGAAGAGGACCGTGATATTTATCTTCCTTCGCTTCGATCGTTATTCCACTCTAAAACGCCACAAAGCTTAAAGAACACCAGTGCGCTTCGTGGTCCAAAATCTCCACACGTAACATTTAGTGAATACAGTGTGAAAAATAGAGCTGTGTATCGTCAAGAACCTGGTGATACGATACGATATTTTGCGATACGATATTTTGCGATACATAGGATATAGGATTATGATATCATTTTAGGAACGCTGAAATTTTTTTTCACAGAACTCATCTGATTTTGTATTAGTCAACATTCAAAAATATTGAACCACTTTTTGTGAAGTACTTATAACGGGGGGAGAGGGAAAATAAAGTGCTTGCAGGGTTTCTTTAGATAAATCCTTTAAGTTTAAGGAGCTGGAACAATCCTTTCATTCTCCATTACTAGCAGCGAAATATCCACCTGTTTCCTGGGGGTGCTCTCACTGCATATTAGGTGTTTTTAACAATGACGACAAAAAAAAAGTAGCATGTTCGGTACAATGATACTAATCGCAAAGCCTCATGAGGCATAAGAAACAGGTGGATATTAGCGCTAATGTTAGTGCCGTGCCCTTAACCTGCTACTTCCAGTCATTGTTTAAGTTCAGAGGGAATATGACTGCTAGCTAGCGATCAGCAAGTTCATGGTAGGAACCCCCTCACCCTCACAAAAAAGAGGGGTAAAAACAAGAATAAATACACTATACGCAATGGAGCCCCTCATGTGCCCCTACGCACTGCATATACTGCATACCCCATGCTCCTCCTCTGGTTTAAAGCCGGGCTGAATAAACAGATAGATGGATGTAAATGGCTCTATAAGTATATTATGCACAGGTGTTTAATGCTCACCTGTTCGGCTGCCTCTCGCTTGCAGTTGTACGTGTCCAGGTGCTCCTGCAGCTCCAGCACGCTGAATTTTAACGTCTCCAACAGCCCACAAGAAACCAGCTGTAGGACACACACACACACAGACTTCACGTGTGACAAGCGCTAGGATTTCACTGTATCTCAGTACAGGACTCTTTAATACTACTGAACTGGAAGAAGTGTTAATAGTTCATATTAAATAATCTATTTATTTTAATATATACTAAAATATTTATAATAATTCATAATTGTGTATCTGTATATACCAGTATAAAGGTGCCTATTTGAATAGATCATGTGAAAAAATTAATTAANCACACAAAAGATGCTTCAGACTCACAGTCTCTGCATCCAGTAAGACTGTAGGGCACTGCAAGCAAGAGGTCATGACCTCCAGGGAGCTCAGGAACTGGTTTCCCATTCGCTGGCGCCCATCCCCGAGAAAACGTACCGAAGCGTGGGTAATGGAGTCGAATTTTCTTTGAATGTGCTGAAAAAGGAGCAAAAACAATATTATACACAGGACGTGTGTGAAAATAAGTGTACAAGGCGAGTGCATGGTGGACTCCCCGGACACACCTGAAAGAGCCGAGAGAAGACGTGAAACGTGTAGACGGCGCAGGATCCGTCCGTGTCGGATAACATCTGGTTGACGTGGCAACGCCAGGCGTCCTCCTCGTCATCGTAAGCGACGGGCTGGAAAGCCGCCAGGATGGCGGAGAGAAAAGGAGATGGGGGTGGAGAAGACTCAAGCTCAGGGAAGCCATCGGTGTCTCCTTCGTCTTGACTGTGTACACACACACACACACACACACACACACACACACACACACACACACACACACACACCACGTTAAGCAAAGTAAAATCACAACTGAGGTCTCATGTTATTGCTTCGCCCTTTCATCCAGTATCTCCTACATAAATAAATAGAAAAACAAAGTAAACTCTTCGACTCTGATTCGACACTGCCCCCTAGTTGCTCTTTTTTTCCCCTTCACCTCTACTTCCTGTTCTCCTCTCCACCACCCCCCTCCCCCATCCCACTGCAGATGCTCTGCACTGCAACGTAGTTTCTACCCGGACGTACTGCAGAGGAAAAAGAAAAACATCTCAAACACAAACACAAACATGCGCACACTTACAGCCCGGAGGGCCCAAAGATCTTGATAAAGCAGACGGAATAGAAGTATTTAAAGCCTGCGTTGTTGAGTGACATGAAGGACACTGACTCGGTCTTCATTCTCATCCTCACCAGCAGCAGCCTCTCCTTTACTCTTCTCTCGAACAACCAGGCGCCGCTCAAACACTCTCTCTCTCTGCAGTCCTCATACTCGGTGCCGCTTCTATCCTTCACGTCTCCTAATAACGTTCCCTCTCCGTCTCACACCCTGTCCGTGAGCCGACAGTGTGCGCTGCTTTATCGAGCGGTTTTACATTACCCTCACCCCACCCCCGACGCCACACTCTAACGCACACGGAGGCACTTTTCATTGTGGGAGATGTGCGCATCTCCGGCACGCTTCACAGCCGGACGGAGCCCCTGCTTCCTACGCTGCGCTAAAGCACCAGTCAAACCTGGAGTGCTGGTGCGACGTTAATCGCCGGTAAAGCTCGAGTCTCCTGAGACACACAGCGATTCGTGGAAATCGGTTTTGTGTTTTTATTGCAGTTTGGGGACTCGTGCCATCTGTTCTGTGGAAGTTTGTGTGTCAATTTATTTACTGAAAGTTGAGGATCCAATGTTCTGGAAGAACCTGGATCAGAGCCAATCCATAAGCACAGCATGAACACACCTAATTAAAGATGCCATTTGATGTCTGTGTCACTGCTATATAGTTTTAATCTCCTTCTTATAAAGACTTTTTTTTTTTTACCTGAGGCTACGTCCATACTTATCTGGATACTTTAAAATAAGTGTCTGCTGCCTGTGAAGTTTTAGCTACGTTTTCATCCATTCCATTCATTTTTAAATTAAGGGGGAAAAAAAAAAGGTGGAATAAAATCCATTAACTTTGAGAAGCAGCATTTGTTGAAGTTAAATAAAAACAACGCCCGAGTGGCTAATCAAATCAGTCACCTCTGAATATTTGTGACATGACACCGTAATAATATTTGGTAATTGAAAATTCCGTTTTGAAAGATTTACTATTATTGTACTTTGTTTTTTTTGACCAACTTGTTTGATCTTTGTTTCGTTCTGGCGTGTTGAAGAGGCCGTTGTGTTAACATGTGTCTTGGACTGGTGCATCTTTGAACCTACATTCTAAATGAGTCAAATACTGAGTCAAGTTCTGTTCAAATCAGACACGCTAAGAATTTTATTTTCAGCTCTGGTTTAAATGACAGGAAATGCTGGAGGTTATCTGGTGTCCACAGAGCCAAGGTTACATATATTTAACCTCGACCCAATCACCACACACGTTATTACTAAGGCCAAAATACCCACGTTTACATTTTGGTCATTCCGAATGAAAGATTCTGTGGACTGTTTACATGAGAGGTTCTCTAATCCGTTATGGTGTTTACAAAGCCGCTTTGAATGAATCTGTGACAAGTGCACATTGGCAGCCTGCGTTCCCTTATTTCTTATGTACGCTATTTTTATATAAAGTGTTGCTCTTAATCAAGCAACCGCGTGAATTTGTAGCCAAACTGCAAATTTCTGCTGGAAGCTGAGCTTTTTGGTGTCTGTGCATCTCTGAGGAGCATCTGCAGTGCATTTCTCCAGATTCTCAGAATCTTTTGTTGATGAGATATTTAAAGTCTTCACAATTTGATGTCCACGGAACATTATTTTGGAATTGCACCAGATTGATGAACCTCCTCCCATCTTTGCTTCTGAGAGACTCCACCTCTACTCTTTTTATACCCAATCATCTTACTAATCGTTTGCTAGTAACCTAATTAATTCCTCCAGCTGTCTTTTTAGTAATGCTTACATTTCTAGCCCCTGGCCCTGATGTGTTGTGGCCATCAAAAATCACCCTTTTTATTTTCCTTAAAATGGTACATTCCCTCAGTTTCAACATTTGCTGTGTTCTATTGTGAATTAAATATGGGTTTGTGAGTTTTGCAACTTTATTCTGTTTTTAGTTACATTTTACACAGTGTCCCGACTGTTTTGGAACTAGGGTCGTATACTCCACCTGCCGATCTCCTCACCTGGACATGCCGGAGAAGTCTGCCTCTTCTTCTTCACACCTCTCATCGAGCTCCTTGAGTGCCAGGGTCACGTCTTCGTCGCACACCGAGTCCAGCGCCGTCTCCTCTTCGCAAAGCGAACCAAGCGGACTGTCCATGCCTAGAGGTGGAGGAGGAGGGTCTGGGTCATCCGGAGGGTCAGGGAGCTCACAAAGGTCGGGGGGGTCTGACGGTAAAGGGGGGGCACTGCAGAAGCCCGTGTCCTCGCTGACGCTGCTGCTCAGCTCATCCGCCGCCATCACACTGGTGTCCTGTAAATATGAAATGGTGGTAAAGAGCAGGGCACCGTTGCTTCTAGTACAAATAATACTGTTTATAACAGAGAATTTTTTGCATGAATTTCAGATCTCTCTTTCTGTAATAAAAATTTGTTAAAATAAACTACATCTCATCGCACTACTTTATCCCTGTGTATGATATGGAATGGGCAGAGTTCTGAACTAAATAAAAACATTACCCATTACTTTTAACAATTTCAATCAGTTCTACACCAAAACATTATTAATAACTTGCACATGCCACAGGTGACAATGGCACCTAGGCATGGATTATCATTTATATACTAAATGTTATTAAGACAGAAAAAAGTACGCATTCAAGGCTTATAATGGAAATCATATGCTCTTCTTGATAACACAGTCAAGGTCCAAAGTTTAATCTGTAGACATACAACTACCGGATTGAACCAAGATGAATATTCTGGTTGTGGTTCGCTGACACTGTCTAGTAATAAGTTAATGTGAGGAAGAAAAAAAAAACAACAACTTGAAAATCTATTCACATGAGCACTGTATTATAGGGCATTTAATATCATGAATATGAAGATTTCTGGAGTAAAAGCAGAGGATGTGGCAACCATCTTGCGAAGTTACAATTTTGACCTCACCCTCTCTCTATGTTTAACAGCAGGAGAAATTCAATCCAATTAACCAGAGGTCAAATCCCGGTCACCCACGAGGGGGCACTTAGAGGCAGCAATTTGAAGAAAAGAAAAAAAATGTATATATATTCCAGAGAAACTGCTCCTTTTAGCATATGAGAGATATCAATAAAAACAAAGCATATTTATCACCACACTCTTTCGAGATCATGACAAACAAGCCAGAGTGGTGCTCTCTCTTCTCAGACTATTAATGATGTTTAAATAGAACCAGGGCAAAAGAGAAAGAAACCTGCGAGGAAAATGGCTGTGAGGCTGTTATACTGTAAAAAAAATCACAAACAATATATTTCAAGTCCACCAAGTTAGTCACATGATAAAAGACACAGAGACTATAAATGAAAATTACTAGATCCTTCCTGCTATTTTCCTCGTTCGTTCTGCTTTCTCAAGACAGAGAGAACAGTGGCAGTCGTCCAGAAGCCTGCTTTAGTATTATTGAAAGCTTTTAAAAGGGAACGACTGTAATGGAGAAGCTGATGAGATTAATCAGACCTCATTACACTAAAAGCTGGAGGAACGACAAAGGAAGATGTCCTTGAGCTAAATTTAGGACTGGACTGGAATGAACTAGTGTTATCACGTAATATAAATACGCAGTGTTTCTCTCGGTCACTGGGAAATACCGGTGCAGTTGTGAATAATGTGTATGACCTACAGGATCGGAAAACATAACGGAGATATTTACATATGTGTATATTTAGACACATTACCTGCAGTGTTTAATGAAGGAATGAATATCGAATTAAGAAAAAGCATCGTGTCCTTCATTCACTACTGCTGATTGTTTACGAAATCAAATTTCTACCAGCATTTATTAAAAGCCAAAACAATGCGACAAATCTGCTTTTTGGAACGCAAACTTTATACAAGAACTGTGTAAAAACCAAAAGTATTTGGACACTTGCCATTTCCACACATACGATACATTTCTTCCCCAAACTGTTACTACGCACTCGGAGGCACACAATTGTACAAAATGTCTTTGGATGCTGTGGCGCTACTGTTTCCCGTCACTTGAACCAGAAGATCCAAACCTGTTCCAGCATGACGTTTCCTCTGCTTTCCATGTTGTGAAGTGGAAGATCTCAAGTGGCAACTAGTGTTGGATCACAAAACTCAAAAAGGGGAGGAGACTAATCTAATTTCCATTGAATACAAGAAAAGTTACAGCAAAGAAATGCTCCCATGCATGCGATTTGAATGATGCGGGAGGGTTTTGAACTTCTCCTCCGCCAGCCGCTGTTGTTGACTGATTAACGGGTCTCCTTCACGTGAACCCGTTGCCTGCACTAAAAGATGAATCCATGAGTTAAAAAAAAAAATTTGAGCAATTCATCTTTAACTGATCCATTGCACTTTTCCTCTCATACCTATGGAACACCTTTGGGATGAATGTAAACGCTGACCCCACCCCAGACCTCCTCACCTCACCTACACCCTTGTGGTTGAATGAGCACAAAATCTCTACAAGTACAATTCAATCTTCCCAGAAGAGTGGAGATAATTATAACAAAAAATGTGGAATGTCAAAACAAAATGTAAGAAATTAATTTATGCACCTGCTAATTAATATGCACAAACAATAATACATTCAGTGTTGACCCTTAATATATAACAGTAAGTATCCGGGAGCTGGAAGAGGGTTAAAATACTGTTGTAATGACGTTATTAAATCCGGCGTAGCAATTCAGTCACGTGACCATGTTAGATGCGGTAGGAAGCAATGCAAAAGCTTGTTAGTGACAAAAAAAAATAAATCATCTTATGCTCTACCCCAATGCTGTGTGTTAAGCTTTACTCACTCTATATGCTTGTAGCGCCGAGCTGGAATGTCTGTCCGAGGAGGTTTTTTTCTTTTAAAACACATTTTTGTGCTTTTGTATTTTCTCTCAATCCAATTTTAGCACAGCTGGCCTGAGGTGCGTCGGTCCTAATAGCAATCTTCACCCCAAAATCAACCCAAATGACAAGCAAGCCCCGCCCACCGTCAGGGTTCGTACAGTTTGCTGAGGCAGCATACGAGTTAAGACTCATGAATTAGTGGTATATTGTTTAGATTTATTACATTTGTGATAACGTCTGTAGAGGTTATTTGGCGCAGCTCGGAATTGGAATGTCAGTACTCGGCACGTTTATGCCAAAATTTGTTCTCCACCGTACTGTAACTAATGTCCTGTGATTTTCGAGCATCTTGTACGAACCCTGTGCTCAAAAAAAAAAACACTGCCCGATTGCCCCTTAACGAGTGCGAAAAAGCATTTACAGCATGGCTATGAAAACATGAAAAGGGCTAAGAAAAAGGATGAAAAGCAGCAGAAGACTTGAGTGAGCAGGCTAACAGGGAACGGTGTTGCACAGGGGCAAACTACAAGCCCTGTGTAGATTCAACACCATGACCTTTTCCTAATAGCGAAAAATAAAGTCTTTGTTTCGTAACAGATGTTAAGATAAGAAAGGCACACCAGGTCAAAACCACCACACAACCCCGCACAGATGTCAGGCAAGAGCTAGAAAGCACCCGTGCACCAGAAATTATTGAGGCTCCTGATTGATCCCACCTCAGGCAGCTGACTGAGATTGCTGTCGGAATGCGCGGTCTCGTGGGTAGGGCTGTCCGGGCGGGGCAGCGGAGGGGTGCGCAGAGCTTCCTCGGTAAGGACGCTACTGGAAGACTCCTGGGATTGCTGCAGGGAATCCATGTGATTGGACGTGGCGTCGTCCGTAGCGGAGTCGCTGTTAAGCTGTGACACAATCGAGGAAAATACCAAAGGATTTTCAGTGAATAGACATGTTCTCCATATATACACACACACACACACATATATAAATATATATACATACAGTAGCTCACAAAAGTGAGTGCACCCCATCTTCTCAAGCAACAATACTATAGAAATTAAACTTGGATATATTTTAGCGTACTCAATGTGCAGCTTTTACAGCAGTACAGTTTTACTGCCCTCTATAAATAACTCAACATACAGCCATTATTGTGTAAATACCGGGCAACAAAAGTGAGCACACCCTGAGTGAACATGTCAAAACTGTGTCCAAGTGTGAATATTATGTATGAGCCCCATCCAGCACTACCATAATCCTCCTGGGCATGGAATTCACCAGAGCTGCACAGGTTGTTGCTGGGATCCTCTTCTACTCTTCCATAATGACATCACGGAACTGCTGGATGTTAAACTCATGGCGCTTCTCCACCTTCTGCTATAGGTTCAGGTCTGGAGACATATTTGGCCACTTTATCACCTTCACCTTCCTCGGCAAGGCAGTAAATCTGCACTGCTATACAAGCTGCTACTCTAAAATATATCCAAGATTCATTTCTATAGTATTGTCCCCTGAGTAGATAAACTACAATGGTTGCTTAAATGTGAGGGGTGCACTTACTTTTGTGAGATTCTGTATAAAATCATGAATACTTGCATGCAAACATGCCAAATACTAGCAATAAACTTTAGGGGTGTAATAGTACATTTATTTGTATCGAACCATTTGGGTACAGGATTTTGGTTACGGTACACGTGTACCAAATGCATTCTTTTTTACAATCTTTTTCACATAGTTAAAATCTGAGTTCCCTCACGAACGTATTAAGTGATAAACCACAAGTATGTTTAGTCTCCACCTCGGACATTAAGTGCATTCACTGTTTTATTAAAGACGTTATTATTATCATTAAACTTGAAAACACACAACAATGTCAGGAGTATGAAAAAGTACTAGTGTAAGCGCAGTGTCACTGTGGCTGCTAACGCCGTACTGGAAATACGATTTGTAGCACTATGGGTTCTTTAGCGTTTTATGTCCAGTTTCAAGAAATTCTCTTAAAAGAAAATCCTGGCAATTCCGCATATAAAAGGGATTGAATGAATGAAGGATGGAAGAAATGTTTTTTAAGTCTGCTGCTATTTAATGTCTATTTATAAAATTTTATTTATTTAATTTCATTTGTGTTAATTTAATTCGATTACGCTTTTGATTTAGTCATTACAAAAAAAAAGTGTATTGCAATTATTTAATTTATTCAATATATTTTATTTTTATAAAATGTTATTTAACCAAACAGGCATTTTATTTCAAATCGTTTTAAAAAATGTAAACTGTTGCTGTTTTTATATTTTTATATAAAAATCTACGTTAATAATAAAACAAAATAATAATAAAAAAAATAAAAATAAAAAAAACGGCAAGAAGTTTTGACCCGCAACTGTGAATTTTGTGTACCGTTACACCCCTGATCTATAGATATATTTTAAATAAAACTATTTTTTTTATCAGTATGTACATCATAGGGCACCTAAGCATCTCATTCCTCTTCTTCATGCTGCATGCTAGCATTATAAAGCTTAGAAAAAAACCTTAATGTCACTCATTAGTACAATAAAAAGGGGGTAGAAAACCCAGAAGTGGAAGGACTCTTCCGGCTCAAAGAACGGAAAAGAAAAAAAAAAGATTGTTGAAAATTGCGGCGCTGCTCTGCAAAAGCCCGGCGGAAAACGGCAAAGCGCCATAGCAAGCGGAGGGGAGTTAGAGTAAGTCAAAGAGGAGCGTAGAGATTTAATGAAATTTAGAGTATATGTCCATATACGGCGTCATGCTCATGCGGTTATATATTCTAGATGGCCGAGTTCATGTTATTACGTGGTGTAATTAGTTGTAAGTGACTCTCCGATTTACATGCATATTCACTGAAAGTCCATATCTTAAAAAAATAAATAAAATAAAAAAGACAAAAGAAGGAAAAAGAGTCATGTGTGTCTTTACTTACCGTTCAAAATCAAAAATAGAGTGTAATTAAAATAAAAGGGGGTTTTAGAAATATACTTCAGGAAGGCAATGTATGGTGGGCAATAGGTTTAACTGGGCAGAAAAGGGGCAGGAGGATGGGGAGAAGGTATTTCGAAGGAAGATGATCGGGGTTTGTTGAGCTACGGGCAGAAGCAAGCGTCTAACCACCCACAGCTGAAACATGGCAGCATCTAAGCCCAGCTCGGCACAGACACACCGTGCCGGCGGCCCCGTGTGAACGAAGGGCCCCCGGATAGAGGACATGGGGTTACGGGACTTACGAGGTTGGAGCGGGTGAGAATCTGGCTAGCGCTCAGTACCTCCTCCTCAGATGACTCGTCCGTATCTTCCTGGTTGGTCAGATTGAGGCTCGGCGTGCTGCCCGTGTACTGGCACTCCTGCAGCGACGGCGTGTCACCTTTGTCCATGCTGTCCAGGGAGCGCCGTCGCACGCCCCAGTTAAAGTTGTCCATGCTCTCGCCCTGAGTGTGCAAAAGAACGAGGTCAGACGCTATCGCGACACAACGCGCGCCATTTCCTAGTCTTCGTGGAGATGAAAAACGTGAAAGGAAAGAACGAAGGAACAAGCACCACTTTGGACGAGGAACACAGAGGGAGAAATAATGGAAAGTCTGATCTTATACAATCATGCCGTTCTTAACTAATCAGCCGATCGTGAGCTCAATGCTTCTCAACAAACATCAGAATACGTTTGGTGGTACCAAATAGGATGGGTTTGAGTATTTCAGGAGCTTTTGGGCTTACTGAAAAAAAAAAATACACAATAAACCCAAATGGCTATTAAATTAAAATCCCTGATTCCACACTTTCTCATCATTCTGAAGTCTGGTAAGAACATTCACTGATGCTCAAGACCTGCATCTGCATCGTGCTGCAGCCACATGACTGAAGAGTTGTATAGGTTTAATCAATCAGATTTATAATATATTCTTTCACACACACCAACACAGGAACACAAAAATAGAGCAGGTCAGCTAGATTTTAAATGTGGATATTATACAGAAAACCAAGCATATTATTCTGTCTCTCGTTCGAGGACGCAATTCATAGTCGAATTTCAAATATATGTTTGAAATATGAAATGAAATTCGCCCACGCATATTAGGGCTTAAACAATTCCTTGAGTAACGCGAATACAAAAAAACATCGAGGCAAATACACACGGAGCACCGCGTTATTCCTGACACGCCACACGCTAAAAATAGAGGAACGACGGAGAACAACGTTTCTAAAATTTGGGATCATTTCAAATTAAAACAAAGAAAACTCCACCATGGAGTTTTTTTTTCCTCCTTTTAATAAATAGTTTTTTTTATGTACATATTTGTATTTGCATTTTGATGGAATACGCCAATTAATTGCACAGAGATTCTTCTAGGCAATTTCAGCAATAACAATGTTTTTCTTAAAAGGAAACAATTTACTTGTTCGCTTGAAAAGACCCGTCTTATTTTCTCCCCCCTATTTAGCATTGCGCTTTAATAAAGAACGAGTACTTCTTATCCGAATAATCGGCGGAATAATATGTAGAATATTCGATTGCTTAAATAACCGATAGCTGCAGTCCTGCACACACATGCACATTTTGGCTTTTTGGTTTGTTTCTTTTATTGCTCACTAATCAGAGGTTTATTTATTATATGTTTGATGACCCACAGCCTGACACAGAAACTTACCTGCATCTCCTGAACGCAAGAAAAGGGGGGAAAGACAACAGTGGTGTTAGAGTCAGAAAGCTGGAGAAACAAACACGCACGCTGTCAAAGTTGATTAAAGCGCCTACTTACCTTCCGATCACAAATCACATGCAAAACGGATAAATTTTTCGAGAAACTGCTGAGTTTTAGGCCACACAGGAGACATTTTTGCATTTTTCTAAATAATCACAACTAATCACACTGTACACAATCGTAACAATAATAATTCCACAGCATCACTACACTCCTGATGTGCTTAAGACTACTACTATAAAAAAACACGACATATTTTTATGATACATTACACAGAATTTAATCGCATTCCACACATCAAAACGGCTTGAATCTGAATTCTGAATAATTATTTATGATACGTTATGCAGGGTTCCTACACATTTTTTATTTCAATATTCCAGATTTTTCCAGACTCAACAATACAGAGGATCCCTAAAGATTTTTAAAACCACATTTAACACCTAAAATATCGATTTTCCACGTGTTTTAGCAGGGGGGCGCTGTACTGTCGTGGCTTAAATAAATAGTAAATGGTAAAAAAAAAAAAAGGTTAAATAAATGCGCCGAATTCGAATGTATTGATTAGTGTAGTTTTAGTTTTCGTTTGAAAATGCATAATTTCCATTTTTGGCCTCAGTCGCCAAAAACGTACCTTTTAAAAAAATGAATTTAAAAATTAGTGTAAACTTACAGTAGTCGTATTTTTTACTATTTTTTTTTTTTTACTGAATGGAAACAAATATTTTTTAATACTCTGTGTTTCTGTTTCCCCCATAAAAAACCAAACCTAGAATTTACTCAAATCAAATGTCATTATTTTTTTATACTTTTTCAAAATGCATAGAAACCCTGGTTACATTAGGAACAGTAAATAACTTTTGATCGGTTCTCACCTCGGCATCTTCCAGTTCTACATCCAGGAAGTCAAAGTCCTTGAACACTCCAAACTGCTGCTCACTTCCTGCGTCTTCTGCCTGCCCGTCCTCCTCGCGGGTCACTTCCTCTACTGTCGGGATAAGGCTGGTCTGCTGATCGCCTGCATCCAGGTCCTCGTTTGAGGAGAAGACCACCTGCAAGAAAAGCAACACGTGACTCAGAACAGTACACAACAATACTATGTAAAAGTGCTGAGCCGGTGGTACTAAAATTGAACATTACACATACTGAAGGATTTTTGGGCAGGCCGGTCTCTGGTCCACACAGAGAGAGGACGTTCATGAGCTTCTCTCGAGTTCTCCTCTGAAATCAAGGAAATGTAGGAAACACTTACAGAAAATCAGGTTTGTAAAAATGTAAGAAATAAAATATATACATATGTAAAAAAGTAAATTACTGCACCTGGGACAGCTGAGGTCTCTTCCAGCTGACCGGTACCAGGCCATTCGAGTTCGACCCAGACGAGGTGGAGGATGTGCTCCTGGTCACAGCGATGACCTGAGGTTTACCGTTACGTCCGGCCGCATTGCGCTGATCTCCATACTTGTGCCCGATTATGGGTGTCTAAAATGTCAAAGGTCGAGAGGATTATTATTGATATCGATAAACGTGAAAGAACCAACACACCTTAGAAGAAGATTAGATCTGTGTTGTACCACAGTCACATGACAGTAAGGGTGTGTGTGTTGTTGGAGGAGGGCGTGTACCTCCGAGATGTCGAAGTGAAAGTCCAGGGTTTTGCCGGGCAGCTCTTTGGAAGCGTTGTTGAAAATGCGTGTGAAGGTGATTTCCGGAGAGCCGGACGACTCGGCAACGTAGGAGCGCTGCACCTCGTCCGGTACCACCAGACACGCAGAGCGAGACACCACCAACTTCAGAATGTTCTGGGCCTCTTTCCAGTAGGGGCTCTAGATCAAATCAGAGACATGGTTTGTCCGTAAAACTCAGAACAACGCAAAGAGTCGAGTTTCAAAAACAGAAAAATTCGGTACGATCTGGAGCCTGACTTGTAACACGTGACCTGTAGAGGATCGGGACAATAATTATACACTAATAAGGGAGGAATTCAATTGAGATGAATTTAAGCACATTGGGAATTCAGCGTATTTAATTTTACATTGAACGCTGAAATCGAAGAAGACTGTAGGCGTGAACTAAAGACGTTTACTGCGGCAAATTGAGGCACAGGAGAGTCTCGGGGGTGCGAGGTTCATTCTTGCTTATGTCCTGACCAATGACTTTTTCTCAGGAATGTATTTACTAGGGGTTTCCCCAACTAGGAATTTAAAAAGTCAAATCAGAATCTTGCCATAGTTGACTGATAGTCAAATTGTGTGTGGGAGTGTGTGGGAGTGTGTGTGTGTGTGTGTGTGTGTGTGTGTGTGTGTTTATTTTCTTGCTTTTTTTTTACGTTGAATTGAAAGGCAGTGTGGATTCACATTCGTAAAACGATTCTGCATAACATTTGAACGCCACAATGTACAGGATCGTTTCATAACACATTAGTGAGGATTTCAACTGTGTAATTGGTATGCTCCTATCGAAGCATCCAATTCAGGGGCACCCCTAGAACACTCCTGCATCAAGACCATCAGTGCAAAATGTGCAATTTCATAACAATTGCTTTTTCTTTGATAGCTCTTTAACCGTCTAATATTACAGACGCTGTGATAGTAAAGGATGTGCAGATGCAGGCGAACTTTGTTTGGCTGATATACCGCCTGCATTCAATTTGAATTGTGTAGCTATATAAAAAAACTTTTGTTGACGTACAATACGTGATGAAAAGCCAAATGCGGAAGAGAAGACTCACCTGTACGTATTTGCCAATGATCTTCATGATCTCGAGGTTGAACTGTTTCACAGGAGCAGCTGATAAGTCTATGTGACTCAGCAGGCTGTAAATGATCTGCAGCAGAGATTGTTGCATGCTGGGTAGCCCTTTCTCCAATAACTAAAAACAAAACAAAACAACAATTTTTCAGAAGGAAAAGAATTTTATATATGTTTTTAACTGCACCGGAAGAATTGACTTTGGTCCGGGTCTCACCTCTGCGAGATAGGTCACGAGGTTAAAGGTGATGTCCGCGAAGGCGTCATGGAGGTAGCGGCATACCACGTTGATCCAGTTAGTGCTGTCTCGTGAGTAGCTGTGCGTGGAGTACAGGCTCATCATGTGCGCCAGGTTGGCCAGCGTGGCCGACTTCTCCTCGGCGCAGACTTTGGCGATGCGGTCCGCCGTCTCCTTGCAGAACACTGTGGGGCTGTCAAAGTGCTGGATCAGGTGAGGCAGCAAGCACAGGATGTTCAAAGGAAAACCTGAGAGGAAGAAAAAAAAAAAACCATGAAAGAAGAGGGAAAAAAAAAAATCTTTATTGTCTAAATAATGAAGTATTGAGGTTTTATATTTTTGTGCATTTCTTTATAGCGACCCCTAGTGTTTAAGGTAGGAACTTCCTCCCAATCTCCCAAAAACTGTAAACTGAAACTTGAATGATTTAATAGATAGATAGATAGATAGATAGATAGATAGATAGATAGATAGATAGATAGATAGATAGAAAACATTGGTCATGAAAGAAACGTATTATCTAACAGATCCCTTTTCACTTAAGAAACCATAATGACGGTTTCTCCGGGTTGCTGCAGAGCCAAACCAACAAAAAAAACCCTTTAAATGACAGCAAGAACGTGCAGAAGATCTGTAGAAGGTTCTGCAACCCAATTTCCTTACGAAACCAAATGTTTTCATTTCGTTATTTCCATGACTACTGCATTTTTTCGGATGTGCCTCAAATCGATATTGCACCTAATTACACTGTTTCCCGAATGCACATTTCGATATACGCAATCAAATCAGTACACCTGAATGCTGACGTGAGATGTGTTCTGACCTGCGACCTGCGAGGGGTCCACGAGCGTGTGCCGACACACACTGATCAGCTTGCTCAGCAGGTGTATGGTGAGCTCCTGTGTGGCAGCCGAGGTGAAGCCCTTGAGGAACAGCTGCAGCAGCCCCGGGAAGTTGTACCACCGCAGCTTGGTCTGTACGCGCTCCAGTCGCTCCCTGCTGTCGGCTTTGTCCAGGGGCAACTGGGCCAGGAGCCTGTTCAGCAGACGCAGCGCCAACAAGTACTCGAACTCGTAGTCCGACTCCAGGAGCGACGCTGCGATCCAAAAGAGCGTCGCCAACAGGTTTGTGGGGTCCGCAGGTGGACCAGGGTCTCCTGTACAAGTCCCGGGACCACCCCCTCCTCCTCCTCGCCCACCAGCCAGTACACCGCCCTCACTGAGGGATGATAAGCTGCGAGTGCGGGCCAGGTTGCCGTGGTTGGCTCCGGGGCGGTCGGCGACGTCCAAAGTGTTACTCCGCCTCCGATCTCCCCTGCGCTCTCCCATCAGACTGACGCGTAACGAGTTGCTGCGTATATGACCGTAGTGTGTGTGCAACAGGCCGCCAGTGTTTAGGTTCAGCTGGCCCGTGCTCTTCCTGTTGATGGCGAACTTCGTACCTAGCAAAGGATCGTGGCACGAAGCTCTGCAGGAAAGTCGAAAACGTTAGTTCTACATTATAGGTTTTTGCTCAATTAACACCAATTATTGATAGGAAAGTGTTTTAATAATCTTTTAAGCTGGAAATGGGCTCACTGGGATAATGCTGTGAGCAGATCGTAGTTCTTCATGTTATCGGCCAAAGTGTCGATACCAGCCTCCAACGTTAACAGTAACTCGATCACAAAGCCCTGGGGGACAAGAAAGAACAAATGAGTGAAGAAGAGGGATGGGTAGCAAAAACTTCAAATGGATACTGAATAAAAAAAACAACAGCCAAACATAAACACTGCATGTAAAATAATACTGAATTTGGGGAGAGAAAAAAAAATGTAAATACATACATACATACAGTACAGAATCATTCAAATGTGCCGAATTAAACAAATAAATTATATAAATGATTAAATATAATCACAATTTATAAATGATAAATAATAAATATAACCACACTCTCCGTGCCGTCTTTCGCGTTAAAACAAACAGCATGTAGTGTCAGTGATTCGCCTCTAGAGGCCGCTCTCGTAATGACAGTGGACTGGAAGCCGAAAAAAACATCGATATGGGTTTTTGCTGAAAGTCGATCGTTCCAGCAAATCAGCAATCGGAGCTGATTTATTAGCAAAACTGGTCGACGTCTGTCAAGAAGTATAAAAATACGCACTCTAACACAGAGACAACTTATATCTGTCAAGGCAAACAGAATCACTGTATTTTCATTAAAGATGATGAAACATCCTGTTTTAAACAATAATGAATCACACACAAGAGAACCGAAGTATCTTTTTATATATAAAGGCGATCCCTCAGCTACCATTATTAGGGCATGCTGTTACCTGAGCCTCCTCTCCTGGATCTCCGACAGTCTCCACTAGACGCGACAGCACGTCTGAGAGCGTGGAGGCTGTTAGAGGCTGTTTCAGAGCCCTAAAGATCTGGAAAGAGCGACCGGCGTAGTGGCGAGAGGAGCAAGACAGGGCAGTCTGCAAGGCTACTTCGCTCAACAGCTGCTCCAGCTGGAATCCTGTTCACACACACAAAACAGTCATCAGGTACATACATACTTAGTCAGTCTGTATCATTTTAGAAAGTAAAAAACCTACAAGAAAAAAAGAAAAAAGAAAAAAAACAGCACTAACGAACCCGGTTGGCTTTGTTTGAAGACCGTAACAACGTGTCTGAGGAAGACGCTGAGCTGCTCGGCACTCTTGATGTTGGTGTTTTTAGGAGACATGTCCTCATGATTCCACAAGGGGGCTCGTTTCCTGCGGGCCGAGCGACCAGACAACACAATCAGTCCGGGAAGAGATGTCATATAGCACGACAAAGGAAAAGAGAGAAAGCACACAGCTTCTAACAATATCGATTCACTAACGGTGTAACGGTACACACATTCGCACCGAGCCGCTTCGGTACAGGACTTTTGTTACGGCGGAACAAAGTTCAAAGAACAAAGTTAAAATTCATCACAAACATATTAAGTGGCAGACCGCAAGTTTGTTTATAGTCTCCGCCTCGCACTTTAAATGCAGTGTCGATGCGGCCACTCGTTCCGTACCAGAAACACAATTTGTACTGAGCATGTCCGTGAAATCGCTGCCACTTCCTGTCATCGCCAATGTTTTTACAACGGACTAGCGATGTGGATTTTTTTGTGTTTCATGTCCAGCTTCGAGACATATAAGTGGAAATTCCTCACAATTCCACATATCAAGGGAGTGAGTAAATACATGAAGGATGGAAGGAATGATAATAAATAAAGGCAGAAATTTGTGAAAGGATGCTGAAATAAGTAGAAGTTAAGTAGAACATAGCTTTAAAAAATGTAATATTAAACCTAAAACACCCCAAATGGGGTCTTACAAACTAATTAATAAAATGTTTCCATTTATTTCATTATATTTAATCGATTGAATTCGTGCCTATTTAATCAGTTACTTCACTTAATTTAATTTGACTTTATTTGATCAATATAATAAAAAAAGTGTATTGCATTCACTTGATTGATGTTTGTATAAACCCGAACTGCGACCTAAAAAACGAGCTACGTACCGAGCCGGGAATTTTGTGTGCCGTTACACCCCTTATATATAATTTAGATATTTCAGATCTCACGCAGTAAAAAAATCTAAATTTAAAAATAAATATAAATCTCACACACACAAACACACACACATGCAAAGCAACAATACCCTCTCCAGTTAGACATGGCTGTGGGCACAAGACAACAAACAGAGCCTGAGCACAGGCAGCTGGCACAGGTGTGACTCTCAACAACAATGTCTCTTACAAAGCACATAAGCAAGAACCATTTCCACCTCCAGGGTGAAGGTGAAAAATGCTAGACAGAGCTGCACATTGGACATAAAAACGCCTACGTTCTAGGAAGAACCGCGTGACATTACGCGCACGTACGCGTGTTTGCACTGGTGCGCACCTGGAGCTGATGAACTCGATGAGGTTTTTAACTTTCTCGTCCTGTTCGGCCGACAGCTGCACCTCGCTGAGCAGCGTGTGGGGAAGGTGGGGCAGAGCTGTACCACCCAGACTGATACTGGAGGAAGTGGAGCTGGAGCTCAAACCGGAGTCTGTCATTGGGGAAGGCTGGTACTCCGGAGCCAACTCTGACACACCTGAGAGAAGTACAATATATATATTATGTATATTATATATAGAGAAAAACATCTTTAATACTGTTAAGGCTCTCGTGCGTATACTGTAAACACACCTGTCAGGTTGAACTCTTGGGGGATGGGTTTAACGGTGAGAACTCTGGGCTCGTGGAACTCGCGGTTGCGCAGCAGGACGGAGGCTAGCGATTGGATGCTGCTGTTGGTTCCTTGGACTACCAGCAGGTGGAGCAGCAGACGCTTGCAATGCTCATAGACCTCTGGGTGCTGGTGGTCAAAACCTACAGGGGAACAGAAAGCATTAACAGGAACATATACAATTTAACTATAGTTATAGAATGTAGTCCTTTTTGGAATGTAGGTCTTTCTTTTGGGCACCTTACACTTGTTATCCTCTGTCCTTTATATTATTTGTATAAAAATACCTTATGTCAGATATGTCAGAACCATTCCGTGCTTTTAAATATCCTGCACTCTTCTGGGATGTTTCACTAAATTATGGATTGCTTTTGTAAAGATTTTGGAGATTCTTTCAGCCACAAGGGTTTTAGTCAGTTCAGGTCCTGATGTAGGTGAGACGAGGAGGCATATCAAGGCAGACCACTCAGGATCTTCCACTCCTCCACTTTACCCATGTAAAGCATTTCTTCATAGATCTGGGTTTGTGCACAGGGTCATTGTCATGCTGGATCATGTTTGGGATTTTGTAGTTCAAGTAATGGAAACGTTCACAATTTATGTGCCTCCAGGAAGTCAGGTGTCCCAAAACTTTTGTATATGCAGTGTATATAGAGATGTTTTCAAATCTATCCCTCTATGTGACAAATCTACCTATGAAGATGGCATGCAGTAGAAGATGCAGGTAAGCGCTCCATTCCACTTTGACACCGTGGTCCACAATCAGGTCAGTGAGCAGGATCACAGCAATGTTACACCTGCAAAAAGTTCAGAAGGTGAGCAGAGGTGGAAACGCTGAGAATTTATTATAGTCTGATATCCAACAATAATTTATGATTTATTTTTTCTTTTCGATTTTAAACAAACTTCTTTCATGTTGTCATTATGGGGTTTTGTTTGTGGAATTTCGAGAAAAATAATAATCAATTTTGGAATAAAGCTGTAGCATAAAATGTGGAAACATGAATACTTTCTGGATTAGATTGAGATTACTGTACTGTAATTTTATGTACCTGTGAAGGGAGACTCCAGGTGCAGTGGTTTCAGGCAGATAGTCAACCAGTGGTGACCAGCAGCCTCCAGTGGGTGGAAATGGAAGGGGCTCAGGACAGTTATGTTCCATAACCTTCAAGCGCCAGTTTGCATAGACTGGCATAGAGTCGCCTGGAGGAGAAGAATAAAATAAATAAAATAAATAGGGGGGGCTGTAACCCAAGTTGTACATGGTTGATTGTGATCATCATCGGGCTCTAATAATAATTTAATAACGCACTGTTATGCCGTGTCCCAACTATCACTGTGCACTAAAAGACTGTAGTGCTGGGATGTGCATACTTGGTTTATTTTTCCAAAATAAATTTTATTACACGTGTCAGACATTTATGCAGGATAATAAAAATCTGTGTGAAAAGAAAGCACACAGATGCACACTTCACACATCTACCCAAAACTGTATTCCACTTATGATACTTTTCCCAATATACTAGAGCAGGAGTCCCCGAACTACGGCCCGCCCCCAGATTTGGAACTGCCAATTTAGAAAATGTAATTTAAAATAAGTTTTACTAGTATCAAATCTGTATTTAATAGAAAAAGTCAGTTCCAAACAAAATCTCCCCATAGTTATTAATAGAGGTCGAGGCACTGATAGTTTTTTCGGCTTTCTGTCCGCTGTCATAACGAGAGCGGCCTCTAGAGACGAATCACTGACGCTACATGCTTTTTGTTTTTACACGCGAGACTGCGCGCTGCACAGAGAGCATCGTTATTATTTATATTATTTATTCATTATATAATTACATTTAGTAATAAATATATTGATTTTAATTTCCTTTAGCACATTTTCATGATTCAGCTTATTTTTGTAATAAAGTTCTGAACTATTTTACATGGAGTGTTATGTTTGTGTTTTTAATCCAGTATCAATCTTAAAAACAACTGGTTGATTAATCTGTTATCGAAAAGTACGATCCAAGCTGAAAATCGGTAAAACCACAATTGGTCAACCTCTAGTTTTTAACGTGAACGTATAACGTGTATAAGTAAAAATTATGCATAAGTAAGTACATGTTTTGATTTTCAATAAATCAATAAAAAAAAAATTTTTAAATGCCATTTTGACGGTAATAGTGCTTATTGTCTGTGCGGTGCAAAACAAATACTAATCTAGCATTAGGAAGTAAAATAAATACATTTAAAATCATCTTTAAATCTGCACAATAATGCTGGTAGTCACTCCGGGCCGTGTTATTAGAGAAAAAAATAATTACGTGGCCCTCACAGGGGGAAAAAAAAAAGTCTGGGACCCCTGATTTAGAATTTGGGACACACTTAGCTCGGATGTTATTGTGTCAGATAAAATGCAAATTGGCCCACAAGATGATTAAACGAGAAAGAGCTCACTTTTCTCATCTTCATAGGAGCCTCCGGAGCTGCTGCTGTAACGAGACTCCAGTCGGTGGTGCTGTCTGTTCAGATTGCTGTTCAGCCCGGTGTAGATATCCAAATGGGAATAACTGCAGGCGCGCACACACACACACACACACACACACACACACACACACAGATAAGAATCAATATCAGCCAAAGCAGTGCATGCAGGGTCACTACAGAATGCAAGGAAGTATGTGCATTACTTGTCGTCCATATTGGGATCTTTGATCTTGTTGTCATGGTGACCATCAGGTCCAGGGACCATAGTGTTACTGCTGGATGCAGTGCCTGTAAGTTATCAAAGACAAAAAAAGAGCTTGTTTTCAAACAAAAATAACTATCAAGACTAGGGTTAATTACAATATTAATAAATTCACAAGCAAGAGGGGATTTTGTAGACAAACAGGCTCACCAGTGACTGAGGGGATTTTATAGGAGGAGGTGATACGGTAATACGGTGGGTTATCCATGTGGGTTACAGCCGAGCTCACAGCGTCAGTCAGCTCCAACTCCGTCATCAGCTCCTCCAAGAGCTGCATGGTTTTGTCTCTTCCCAGGTAGACCACCACACGCTTTACCTGTTTATATCACGCAAGGACTTCCTTTACTTAATGCATTACTAACAGGTGTGTAACAGAACACTCGTTCGTACCCAATTCAATCCTTGTTTTACACGTGGAACATCATATCTGCGTTCCCATTACATTTTTAATGGCGGACTGCAAGTCTCGGATCTTGTTGTGGGTGATGTCGCTGCCACTTCCTGTCATCGCTGATGTTTTTACAACAATCTAGCGATGTGGATTCTTTTAGCGTTTTATGTAAAGGAGACATTATGCACATCGAGGGAGTGAATGGATGAATGAACGGAATGAAAATAACAAATGGATGCATCTAAGAAACACATAAATGATGCTGAAATAAGTACAACAGTATAGTAGAATATATCTTTAGAAAATTATTTTTAATATATATCTATATCTCTATTACCCAAATAGAGTCTAACAAATGTAAACTCATTAAATTTTTCCATTTATTCTTTACATTTTTTACATTTAATTTATTCATTTAAATAATTTTTTTTAATGATTTATTTATTGAATATTGTTGTGACGTATCTGTGATTACTTTATTTACTTTTTTTATTATTATAATTTTGTTTTATTCTATTTCTATGCTTGGTGCTATATAAAATATTTGTTATTTAAACCAGGTCGGCATTTTATTTAAAATGATAAAAGAAAATGTAAACTCTTGATGTTCGCAAATCTTAATAAGAAGAAACGACGATAAACAAAAAACAAGCAATTTTATGTATAATATATGCTACACATTATTAAGGCTAAAATGCTTGACTGTAAAATTAGCTGAAACTCACGTAAGGCAGGAGACTTGGCTCACTGTTGACTCCAGATATGCTGATGAGGAAGTGAAGGATGATCTTGAGATTTTTGGGCCAGCTGTCTGCCAGAGTGGTCCACACATTCTCAATCTCCGACCACGCAAATTCGTCCCCGTACTGAACACAAACCATATACACACGTTAGGCCGTGCATGCATTTCTAAGCTACTCTAAAATGGTATCCGCAACACAATGTACCTTAGCAGTCATGAACATAAGGTTGTTTAGGACCATAGTCGTTGCCTGTGGAGATCCCCAGCCCTCTCCTCTGAGCCAGCGGCGACTGTTCACCATCATCTCACGCTCGCGTGCGCTGTCTTCGTCCTCGGACTCCTCTTGCCGTCGCACCAGCGGCTTAAAGTCTACCAACTCCACGTTGTTCATCCACGGCAGCAGGTAATGCAGCATGACCTGTCTACCACCAGGGTGCGCTGTCTGGATCCTCTGACTCACCTCTTCATTTTACAGTGGACGAGAAGGGCAAAACAATTAAAACAAATCCGAAAACAAATTAAACAAATCCGAAAACAATTAAACGAATGCAAATACAAATTAAACAAATCCGAAAACAAGTTAAATACAAAAATAGTAAAAATAGCACTCTCCAGTCATGCAATTTTCATAAAAAAGAAGAAAAAGAAAAAATACTTCAGAACCAAACTACAGAAAAACAAGTACAAAGGGGTTGATTTTCTTTTTTTTTTTTTTTTTTACGTCTAATTGCAGAACTGAAGAAACAATACATCACAACAGCGGAAACTTGAGAGAAGGCAGGAGCCTCAGGAAATGAACTCAAAACACAAAAGTCTTAAAAAGTAGTTCTGCAGAAAAAAAAAGAAAGAAAACAATCAAGCCTTTTTTTGTGTTTTAGTTTCCCTTTGATTTCATTTTCTGTGCATCCACAAAGAAATGCGAAAATGACTTGTTTTTCTGTAGTTTGGTTCTGGAGTATTTAAAGAAAATAAAAATAAGAGTCCTTTCTAATTTTTTTATTTCTCTTTATAAAACAAAAATTTCACGCCAATGAAGTACTTACCGCTCATTGGACGAGACATCCATCATTCAAGATATCACGATATTCGGATTTCTTAATTTGCATTTTGATTTGTTCATTTTGTTTTCAATTTTGTTCATTTGTTTTGTGATTTCTTTTTTGATTGTTTTCCAATTTATGCATTTGTTAAAAATGCTTTTAATTTGTTTTGTGAGTTGTTATTTTGTTTTTGGGCTTGTTAATTTTGTTTTCAGATTTGTTAATGTGTTTTCGAATTTATTCATTTGTTTCCGATTTTGTTCATTTGCTTTGTGATTTGTTATTTTGTTTGCGGGTTTGTTCATTTGCTTTCGGATGCGTTTGTTTATGTTAATTAGTTTTGCACTTCTCGGCCACAATATTGTTGCATTGACATGAACCGAAACAGTGGAATGGCTCGATGTGAAAGCAAATGTTAGGAAGGGGAAGTGAAAGTAATTCTTCTGAAGTATAATTTACAAAGTGTTTGATATTAAATTCCAAAAAGCTGCAGATGCTGTAGAAAAACATGGACTTTGTCTAGTACCTGAGAAGATGGGGAGCGTTAGCTCGGGGTAGGTTCGTGCCAACTCTTCGCTCAGCTGGTAGTAAGATACGGAATAAAGATGGGGCAGCGGTGAGGGTGGAGTCAGGACACCATCAGAACGTTGGATCTCCAGTTTATGGGCGTAGCGAAAAAGCTTCGGCTCCAAGATCTACCACAGACACACTATTTAGAGCGCGTCATTTATATGTTGAAACATTTTCCGGTGGTGCAAAGTGTGCACTTTTTTGTACCTGAAGTAGCTGCATGGCCACTTCATAGATGTCTCGAGAAGAATCCGCAGCCTTGAAGAGGATCAGGTTGAGTAGCACTACGGTTTCAAACTGATAATCCCTGCCACATGAGATATAATGATATCATTAGCACACATTCTATACTCGGAGGACCCTTCACGATTAAATGCAGTGAGTCGGACCTGTTCTGAAAGACGTTAGCGATGGCTCGGAAGCAGCCGGCGGCAACCCTGCGGGAGCCGGTGTAGCAGCGATCCACGGCCCAGAACATCAGATTGCTCTGGTCTGGGTTCAGTTCTAACAGCAACATCACGGCCTCGCAGCCCAGCTGGTGAACCTGCAGACACACATAAATGCTTTCATTTCCTTCCTCAAACTGTATCCATCGTTCCCTGCTTAGGATAAGAATGCGTGGATTACCTTGCGGTCTTGAGAATCCAGGATGTTGTCTAGCCATTTGTAGAGGTATCCATCAGACGAGAGGCCGACGTTATCAGCCACCGGGCCGCAACAGAGAACCGCCGACATGGCCTGTGGGGTACAACAAATAAACGTGATGCCTTGATTGTGGGTAGATTGATCGACCTTCTGATTAATCTAGACTTTTTTTTTTTATTGACGTGCTGCAAATTAGGCCGATAAATTCAAGGTTTTTCGATTCCAGTTTATTTCCATTGTGCTTTTCACAACGGACTAGTAAGAGTAGGACAATACAAAACAATGGAGAGTGAGAAATATCACACTGTTGTGTGTTTATCAGTAATGTCCTTTCCAGTGTTTTGCAGTAATGCGTTACCGGTAACTTTTGACAGTAACTAATACTCTAATGCGTTACTTTTAAAAATAAAGTAACTTCGTTACCGTTACCGTATGGTGCGTTACCCGTTACTTTTTTAAATGAATTAATTTGGGCTGAAGTGTAGACTACAGTCTAACTTGCTTACAGCAGCGTCGCATTGTAGGATTGGTGGATGAACCACTGTAAACACGAAGAACACGCGCTGTGGGCGTGTCTCTGTTTATTCAGGTCTGTGCGGCAGTAATGGTGAGTCGAGGCGAGAGCAAGACGAGTTTCTCAAAGTGGAAATATGCTCATTATTTCACTTTAGTTGAGTATAAAGACAAAAAACTTTTAAGTCAAATGTAAGTTGTGTCTTTCTGGTTCGAAGTTCGTATCTACTGCAATAAACAGCAACTCCAATCTGTTGAAGCTCCTCCAGGACCTCCATGCCTGAGGAGCTAGTAGCTAACCCGGTGTTCTGTTCTACATTGTTGATAGTTTTCATACTTCAGCTGTGAAAGGAACATTTTTAAGAGCTCAACACAACAGCAAAAGCCACTTTAGTTTTTGATTGTGAATAAATTATTCCGCTTGATTTGTTATTTATTTTAGAAATCCTTGTGATATATTCAGTTTGTGCTGACTTTAATAAAATAGTGTTTAAAAATTACTTTTTGTTTAAGTCAGTTTTGTGTTTGTGTAGACCATAACGCATAAAAGGGCATTAATGGGAACATTAAAGAAGGTTCTTTAAAAATGTAACTAAAAAGTTATTTCTAACAGTAACGCATTACTTTTTGGTGTAAGTAATGAACAAAGTAACAGAGTTACTTTTTGAATGAAGTAACGAGTACTATTTTTTAGTAACGAGCACAACACTGGTCCTTTCTACACTCATACAGTCAAACTGAGCTGATTATTAGCCAGGGGCATCTGGCACACCAAACCACAGGAGCCCGTAACTCCCCCATGCCAGCAGGTGGCGGTAGTCTGTATTCACCATCCAAACAAGGAAACCGGGAGACAGAACTTTGAATTGTATAAAGCGAGCAGCGTGTACTAGTGGATTCGTGTAGCTTTTTTAAATCGTTTTTGCTAAGCTGCAAAGAAAAGAATAGCCAATCGGAGTTAAAATTTTTTAAATAAAAAAACGAGAGTAAGAGAGAACGTGAGTAACTTCTTGGAACCGTATTGTTAGCGAACCTTCAACCAGCTTTAGTTTAGGCTACAGGTAGGCATTAAAATCTGGTTGGTTGATGGTTGGTCGGTTGTGTATTTTGTGCGCATCCTTACTTTCAGGGCGCAGTACTGGTGTCTGTTGATCTGCATGTTCCGGTCACTGTAGCGGTCTAGAGGTGTGAACATGATGCTGAAGGGTCCGGCCCAGTGACTGAACAGCATGAACAGACTGTGTCTCAGAGACTGCTGAGGGAAAATACTCCTTCTCTGGTGCACTGGAGAACACACACAGAAAAAAAAGAATGTACTGGTGTTTCTGGAAAGACTAAAACCGCCCGAAAATTGCAGTGTATGGAGTTTTGGAGTGTGTTCCTGTATGTACCTGGCACATTTTGGATTATGTTGGCCACCAGGGCGCTGAAGTGCGAGCGGATGTCCCGGAGTGTGTCCGAGTCTTTGTCGTTCTCGGCCTCCAGCAGCTGCCTCGTCAGATCGACGTACTCTAACAGGGTACTGTTCAGAGAATGGCTCTCCCCGTCCAGCCCCCCACTCCCACTGCGTACACACAGAGAAACACACAGTCAGTACCAGATCCACAAAATATAATGAAACCTGAACACACAACATATGAATATCTAAATTAGGGGTGGGGGGTGGGGCATTGTAGAAAAAAACAAGCTCTATGGAGATCAGAATATTTCAATAATTTTTTTTTTGCAATAAAGACTAAAGACTACCTACCTACAGTATCTCTCTTACTACAGTATCTACCTGCTTACTGTATCTCTCTATCTACAGTATCTACCTACCTACCTACCTACTGTATCTCTCTATCTATCTATCTATCTATCTATCTATCTATCTATCTATCTATCTATGATAAACCAACAAGAAGATCAGAGAACTGTCTTTGGGAAAAGCAAGCCGATTAAAGAGAGGTGGTTCAGAGCCGTTGCACAGGCACTGGGTATAGTTAATATAACCTTTTGAAATGTCTGAAAAAAGAAAGCGACCACTTCAATACCAACCACCAGATATTGGGGTCAAACAAACAGGTCAAACATAAAAAAGTGGAACATTGTGAGAGTGTAGATAAAAGAAGAAGATGGAAAGGAAAAAAAAACAGGCAGTGATGTCACCCACAGTCTATATAGGGGCAGAAGTGAAGGTCTCATGATCTACTGTTCAAAGATAATATCAGGCTATTACTATGGGAGGCAAAGCACTCATTATGGCTGCTTCTGAAATGGTCTTATTAGTCTTCCCTGATCATGAATTTCGTGAAACATTCAACCTGCCAGTTTACGGAGTAAACTTACGATCAATCAGCAGACATACATGAGGTAAAACGTTACTCCCTTTAAAAAGTGCTTCCTTTAAACGTTCACTTGAGTAAAAGTACAAAAACAAATGCATTCAAATGTACTTACGCATCCAAAGTCCTATGATTTATAACAGCTATAATATATTATCATTTTAGTCACAAGAATTAATCAACTCAATTTATGTGAAAAGACTCAACACAATTATCTATTAATAGAATAATATTATTGATATCTATTCAAACTATCATGAGCCTAATTCCTTCTTTACAACAACAAAAAAAAATCACGTAAATAAGGTCACGTGTGTTGTGTTAAGTTCGAGTTAAACTGTCAATTGGCGATAAGTAGAAACCACCAAGCACCAATCAGAACAAGTTCAAAACAGCGCGCTCGACCCTGATTGGTGGTTTGTTTGACCATAATGTAGTTGAGTAAAAAATAAGATATTTGACTTTTAAATGTAGTTAAAAGTAAAAGTTTTCCCAAATAGAAACACTTCAGTAAAGTACAGAAACGTAAAAAAAAACTGCTTAGTACAGTAATGAATTACATTTACTTTCTTTCTGTCCACTGCTGTATTCAATCAAATATGAGTCTATCAGATAATATCGGATAGTTGGATAGTAACTGGTTGATGTAACACTTTTCCTGTAAGATGAAATTAAGATCTACTATATGATGTAAGTAAAAAAAAAAAGCTGATTTTCAAATCTCCAAAAAAAAAAAAAATCTCTGAATTATTTAGTTATTTCCTTAAAAAGAAAAATAAATTAATTACTGTAGGATAAACAGGATCGTTATAAGCAAATTAAACCATAGAGCTTCCTGGTTAACACACAGTGATGGAAAGTAACGGATTACATTTACTCATGTTGTTTTACTTTTACTTAAGTATGTTTGGTTTAACGTATCATACATTTTAAAATCACATCCTTTACTGAGTAAGAAAAATGCTGTTAAGCACCAGGGTTGGAAATGAACGGGGACTTAAATAGAGAAAAATTGTGAACGCATGATGAAATTAACTCAATTGTTTACGATTTAAGTGTAATGAATGAAAAGTGTTATCGCGTTAGAGTAGAGCATTACTGTACAACCCAAACACATACTTTTGTTGAGAATTGCAGTGGCCAATCAAATCGTTTTGATTCGTCACTTTGAGGAAAACGTTGTTTGAGATGTGTAACACGTGTGCACTTTTGTTTTGTACACTACTTTTTCTTGAGGAGATTTATAGACTGGTAATGTGACTTGTACTTGAGTAAAATTTCATTGAAGTAACAGTAAATTTTGTAACAGAACAAATCTGAGGATTAGCACGAATTTTAATATAATAAAAATTGAGATCAAATGAGGACAAATGCGATCAAGAGAAATGATAAATCTCAGTACATCTGGCTGATGACTCCCGCGTCAGCCAGCAACTCGAAGATCCGGACCAGCTGGACTCTGAGAATGTCGCGACGCCGGCGCCGCTTCATGTTCTACATGGACACACAAGACACAAATGTGAAGATGACAAAAAAAAACTAAAGAAACAAAGCCGTATATTGTACAACGTGGCTGATTTATCCGCTCAATCCGCTCACCTCTGGCCTTCTCTCCAGAGCTTCCTTAATGATGGGGTTCAGCTCCTCCAAGAGCTCTCTAACAAACAGACAATAACATTACAGCATTACTGAGACTGACATCTCACACACACATAAACACACACGTATTCAGTACCGCAAGGGAACACACAGGAGTTTACGATGACGAGTAGATACTGCATTACAACACACACATGAAGACACACCTGAAAGCGACAGGGTTGGTCCGGCCAAGCCCCAGGACAAGAGACTCCGTTATATCCATGCTCTCAGAACGCATCATAGGAACCACATGCTTGAACAAGGAAGAGGGGGACGGAATGCCAATGATCTACACACACACACACAAAATCCTTAGCATATATAACAAGTGTAACTGCTCTCACCTTGAACATTTAACATGTAACGGATAATCCACAAACAGGTGTGTGTTTTAACACACGACACAGAACCGAATAACCGCCTGACACGAAGCAGAGTTAAAACTGTGTAAAACCTCACACCGAGCCGTGGATTATCCCGCTTATAACATGGTCATGTGCCAGCATTTGCAATGCTATTGATGCTCTAAATACAAAACTGACTGAATGGATAAAAAAATAAATAAAAAAAAAGACAGAGATGGTATCAGAAAGTTTCGAGACTTGCTCTAGCTCCCGATGTACACAGGACGATGTCTTTTGGCACACTGACTTACAAAGGTGCACCCTGTGACTGTGCGTGCAGCCTTGTGCTGCCATCTGTTGTTACTAAACTACTCTCCAAACTTTTTGATACCACCTCAATGAATTCACCTCGATACTGCAATGAAGCACGACAAATAGGAAAGCCAATCGGAATCAAGAATTCAAAAAGACCATGGAGAATGAACCAATCAGAATCAACCATGGATATAACAAATAACGAACTTGAGTCCAACAATCCAAATCGAGTTTAGTCTGCGGTGACTCTGACCTTTGACTCGTAGCTGTATCCACTGTCTGGGGTGGATGCCAGCGTCTCTGGAGGGGAACAGCGCACGGATCCCGTGGCCGAGGAGGAGGACGATGAGGACGATGAAGAGGAGGTGGTGGCGCTGCAGCACAAGATCAGGTAGTTCCTCCACAGGCCGACGTACGAGTCACTGCTGCTCAGGCTGTTCATTTTCTTAGCATTGATCGGGCTACTAGAGACGAGTGTGGAGGGGGAGAGAGAGAGAAAAGTGAGGGTACACACTTTTACTGGTGTAGAAACTAGGGGTGTAACGGTACACGTATTCTTACCGAAACTTTTCGGTACAGGTCTTTCGGTTCAGTGTACTCGATCCGTACCAGAAATAATTCGTAGTAAAAAATTCGTAGTGCATCGTTTTTGCACGTGCACAAAATCCCGCCATTGCCAGCAACGTTCGCTTCAAGAATTTCTCTTAAAAGAAGAAAATCCTGACAATTCTGTACCAGATGAGATCTAACAAATGTCAAATATTTTTTTATATAATAATTTTCATTTTTCCAATTATTTTATTTCATGGATCTAATTTGTGATAATTTATTAGACTACTTAATGTAATCAATTACAATATAATAAGTGTCGCATTAATTTGATTTATTCTATTTTATTTTTAGATATTTTATTCTGTATAAAATATTATAACAATTTTATATATTTACCAAGGAGACATTTGATTTAAAATTGTTTGAAAAAAATTTAAATTTTTGATGAATAAACGATAAAAAAGGCAAGCGATTTTATGTTTTGCATTTCTCCCCTTTAACCGCACTGAAATTGTCACGAACCGGGACTTAAAAACTAAGGTACGTACCGAACCGTGCATTTTGTGTACAGTTACACCCTTAATCGAAAATAATTTTAATAGAAATACAAGATAAAAAAAGTTAAACAGGGTAAATAGAGGCGTGTCCTTACATCTATATATTTAATTTAATTTTAAACACTTACATACGTATGTTTTTCATGAAAACCAGACACAGACACAAACCAATACAGACAGACAGACTTTGGATTAATATCCTTTACTTGATGTCGACTTGTGGGGAGAGCAGCTGGAGTCGGGTGGAGGCGAAATGCCAGGCGTAGCTCAGCGCCGTGGGACAGTGCTTGGGCAGGTTCTCCTGGCGTAGGTAGCTGGACAGGCTGATGACCCACGGGTCCTGACCCTGAGTCACGTGTGCAAAAACCCAAATGTGTGACGGGCTGACTACGTCAAACTGGTGGCTGATGGGAGACGAGCTCCACTCGGCCAGAGTCTGGAGGTCTATTCCACTGGGACAGTACAGCAGGCTGGTCTGCACAGAGAAACCATCAGGATTACAGCATGCAATGTTATGGGGGGAACGTTTTTAAAGACGTGGACTTTTCCTACCTGATCTGCACCGGTAAGATGGATGAAGCTATCCAGAACTGAAGCGCTCACCCTATCCATGACATCTACAGCCAGCTCCTCATCCCCCTGAAACAATTTGGAAAACGCACTGTTCCAGCGATGCATGATTACAGACGTTAAAAAATGCTCTTTTGTGGTCATGGCAATGGCGGTTACCTTGGAGATGCCCAGTGCGTTGTGGAGTGCGCGCACTTCCTTGAGCACGTTGACGGCAAGGCGCCGTGTGGCCGGCCTACAGCTGCACAGCACCGCAAGAGCCAGACCTTCCACCACGTGCAGCACGCCCGTGACGGGAGAACGCTCCAGAGGTAGACACCCCTTAGAGCTCTAACACACACACACACACACAGACAGTGTTATAACTCCTCCTCAGAACATTTTTACTGCGTACGCCATGTTTATTAATGAGACCCCTGAACGGTGCTTCAGTAATAATGGTCCGTGAGGAAACACAGTGCTCCGTGTGTGGTTAAATAGACTAAACGAAGCATCGAGGCAAATCATTTATGTATTCCAATTACTTGAGTTACTACGTAAAACGGTACATCATTTTGCTGACTCCGGTATTTCATATGCTGCTGTTCCAAAATGTACCTGTAGGTGGCAGTGCTTCCCAAATTGCCACGAAATTGGTAAAAGACTGAAATGTTATGAACGTTGTGCATTAATTATGTTACTTCAGTCATCTTTTTTTCCTTCAACGTCAAAATGTAACCCATGTTCCTTGTCGGGTTTTTTTTGTTACAGTTTGATACAAAGGAATTAAGATATAAATACATTTTTATTACTATCAATAAAATTTGTTATTAATTCACTTGTCTTTTGAGGCTGGTTATTTGTCACTTATGGTATCCATTTAGTATCAATAACAAGGTATTACATTTGGGTATCGTACTGAAGCCGTCCCTGGCGCGCACACACACACACACACACACCTGTGAGTCCTGACTGCGGTTGCTGCTCTGCACAGCTTGTTTCCACTGAATGATGAGCTGCAGCAGCATCTTGACGGCGTTGTCCAGCAGCGTGGGGTACACGTCCGTCACCTCCCGCACGATGAAGTACACGAAGCCCGAGAGCACGTCCTCCCTCCAATCGGAGAAATCCACCATTAGAGCCTGCAGAGTGGTGAAGGCCAGACCTCGCAGTTCCTCGTCCATGTGAATGGTCAGTCTGCAAAGTATTCGCAAAAAACACGTGTTCATGAAGCAGGCAAATTAGTGCAATTAGTTTTTTCCACCCTGACGTGTTGTATGACGAAAAACGCCCCGTTATGTGAAAAACTTTGAATAATCTTGGTATGTTAATGCAGTCCTCGGCTAATCGCTCAGGATTTCAATAATAAATGTTAGTGATGGTAAAATTTGGTGATTCGCATCAGAACCCTATGTTTCGATTGTTTTAAGAGGGAAAAGAGTCTGAAGTGACGGTCATTACCTGGCCAGGAGCTCGATTAGGTCTTGTCTGCTCATGCCATCAGGGATCAGTCTGGGGATGGCGGCTACACAGGTCCGGAACAGATCGATCTTCGGTTTTCTCTCTCCGCTACAGCGGGAAATACGTGCAAATTGTTGCACATTTTGCATGTAATTAACGCAGTGATCATGGGAACTATGATGAGAGACAGACTGGGAGCACTCACGTGATCATGTCCTCTGGTTCTTTATTGGACATCTGCACGCTGGTCATGCTCATGGAGCGACCCACCTCTTTATCCAGGTGCCTGAGGATGTTATCTAAAGCCTTTCTCACCTGAGGGTAGTACAGGGACATTCCTACACACACAAACACACACACACACACACATTGAAAAGAACAAAATAACCTTGTGAATTCTCACAATATAATTCACAACAGGAAAAACACTATATATCTGAGAAATGCTTTTCAAGTATAAAACAATGGGCTGAGAGACAAACAAAAACGGACAAAAACAACAAAAAAAATCTCGCACAATGCAACGATTATAAAGCGCACAAACAAAGATAGTCTTTATTCTGTTCTTTTTTTTTTGGAGGGGGGTTCATATATGAACACAAGCCCTTCCCCGAAGGCCAAATCAAAAGGCTGAGCAGGGAAGACGGGATTCTCTTACCGATGACCTTGGCCTCCTCATCGGTCAGCGTGGTGTTCAGGAAGATCTTTTTGACCCGTAAAGTGTTCCCTGAGGGCAGGATAACACCGGTGGTGGGCATGGGGGGCTCGCCGTCTTTCTGCTGGAGGCTGTCTGCTATCACCAGGAACGCCCGTAAACCAATATTCATTCTCTGGGAAAGAGAGAGAGAGAGATGCGAGATGAAAAGAATGTAAAATAGTGTGTGTGTGTGTGTGTGTGTGTGTGTGTGTGTGTGTGTGTGTGTGTGTGTGTCGTACCTCTGGGTTGATGGTGAAGGTCTTGTGAGACTTTCCAACACAGAGCAGGTCATAGATGATTTCTTTCATGGCAAAGTCCAGCCTTTCCTGTATAACCACAACCATAAGGGATCAGTAAGGACACACAGAGCTTACACAAACACTACACTCGTTATGTTCTTCTATGTGTGTTAGTTTACAGGAATGTCCACGGTTCATCAGCCCTAATTTCTTCTGATCGCAGGACTTTCCTGAACATCTCAGGCCGACCACAACAACATGGCTACAAGAGTCATCGTCTCTTATACAAAATCCCTCGACTGTTCCTCCATCTCGTCCTCCTTAACGTTTAGTGAGCTCAAAAATAATATTTCCATTCAATTTTATTTTATTTGTAGTGTGTTTTGAACCATGGCCATTGCCCCGAAGCAGCTTTACACAGACAAACAGGTTACAAAATATTAGGTTTATCCCCAATAAATGCGCCAGTGGAGACTGTGGAAAGTGAATAGATATTGAGAAGAACCCCACATTTAGAACGGCCCTCTGAACAGTGCCAGAGACATATTTTGAAAATGTAAATTGAAATAAATATTCTCCATTTGAGAATGTTGGTTTATAAGCCCTTAGTTATTGATAGAGGTCAAAGCACCGATTTTAAAAAATCCACACCGATAGTTTTTCCGGCTTCTGGGTGGCTGTCATGACGAGAGCGGCCTCTAGAGGAGAATCACTGACACCACGTGCCCATTGTTTTTACGCGCCAGACTGCGCGCTGCATGAAGAGCGCTATATTTATTATTTATAATTTGTTGATTCATATATTTATATTTAATAATTTAATTTAGCATATTTTAGTTTTTGATAATCTTTTTTTTCAGTTCAGAACAATTTTACATGGAGAGTTATGTTTATATGTATGGTCTGCAACGATTTGGTTATCAGCAAGTATATCCTCCTAGCTATTGGTATCTGTAAAATTTTATGTAGCCTAATTATTTGTTAGATTCATTCATCAAACATATGCATGAGTAGGTAAATGTTTTGACTTCAACAGCAATGAAAATGAAAAAATGTCATTATGACAGTAATAATGCAATTTTAATAAGCGATATATCTTAAAAAGGTGACAAAAAAATTTCAAATAAACTAACGTAGCATTAAAAGGCAAAATATATATATTTAAAATCATAATAAAATCTCCACAACAATACTGGTAGGCACTCGGGCCCATGTCATTTCCTATTACAGACCGACCCCTATTAAAGGAAGAAAAAACTATGTGGCCCTCACAGAAAAACTGTTTGGGGCCCTTGCTATAAAGGGACCCCGTCCTCATCCTTATAACCAAATGTCCATTTACTTTAGCGCCATCTATGTTCAGTGATGGAAGCTTAAATGCAGACCTTTTATTTATTTCATTTTAATTTTGCAGCAAGAAAGAAAAAAAAAAAAAATCCCTGTTTCACAATTTTGGCTGACATGCTTTGAAATGGCTACATAGCATGAGAAGAGAGTTTTTATTTATTTATTAATTTCTTTTACCTGAGCGATGAACTGGATGATCTTGACAAAGATGTTCAGTGGCGTGTCCCTGGGCACCACGCTGCGGGAGCCCTTGGGGAAAAGTGCTGAAACAATACTGAGAAGGCGACTGAAAGAGAACGAGAGAAGAGTTTAGTGATTTCTGTACACTATTACACTACTAATCTCCAGATTCATGAACAGGAAGGTTTCTGTCTGTCTTGGACACGTTACCTTTGAGTGGTGGTGTTGCTCTCGCACTTGATCCTGATGATGTAAACCCACAGCAGCCTGTAGAGGGACTCCAGTGCTACACGAGACATTTTGGGGTCTTTGTTCTAAAGACACAAGACACGTGCGAGTGAACTTTAGCGAAAGGTTTCACATATTAGGGAAGAAAATGTCGCATAAATTTAATATAGAATCGAATTTAAAAAAACAAATTCACCCCGTCAGTCCATGCACAGATGATTTAAATTAGAATCGAGAATCAGCATGAAGGCTTCAAGGTATTTGATTTAATGAGCCCAGAACGTTAATGATTATCACGAAGAAGAAGATCTGATTGGTTAAAATGAAAGAATTAAGAAAAGCTCCTGCAAAGTAAGCCTTTTATTGACACATTTGCCCAATGTCCTTATTTGCCCACATTTGTCCTCAGCCCTGATTCCATCATCAGTACAGCTGCAAAACCCTTAAGCACAAACACGGGGAAAACCACAGACCGATGTGGGCTGCGAATCCGTCCCAACGGGACAGAAGGAACCCAGCGTCCATGCCGAGACTTCCTGGAACACGAAGACCAAGAGGCGCCGGGCCGAGGATCAGCGGTGGACAGTAAGAAAGTAAATTTAACGTTACTGTACTTAAGTAGCTTTTCCGCGTATCTGTACTTCACTGAAGTGTTTCCATTCGGGGAGACTTTTACTTTTTACTACGCTACATTTTTCATACTTTTTATTTCTGAGGATAAAAACGTAACTGGTCAAACACGCAGAAAACAACCAATCAGGGTTGAGCGTGCTGTTTTAAACTTGTTCTGATTGGTGCTTGGTGGTTTCTACTGAACACCAACATACAGTTCAGCATCAGGTTTTGGCCTCATGATCATTTCAATAGATATCAGTTTTCAACTCATTAATATCATTCTATTAATAGATCGTTGTGCTGAGAGTCACATCAGAGTCTTTTCACATAAATTGAGTTGATTAGGAGTCTTGTGATAAAAATGATAATAGGATCGTTAAAGCCATAATAAATCATATCACTTTGGATGCTTAAGTACATTTGAAGGCAAATACTTTTGTACTTTTACTCAAGGGAAAGTTTAAAGGGAGCACTCTTACTTTTAATTTGTCCACCGCTGATGGCAATACAAAAATCCCCGCAGCAGTACAGAGTTCTAGGGTCACGTTTTCCCGAGTAGTAAGAACTCCGGACTCAATGGAGAAGGTCTGTGTATTTATTCACAAATCGTGGTGCGCAGATCCTCACTGCTCTGCTTCTACTACCAAGAGCATTCTCCGCCATTAACCCTGCATTCGTGCGGATACTAATGCTAAGGTAGATATGGAAGAAGTGCATGCAGCGATCAGCAAGCCAGAGTCTGAACACCTTGAGGAGGCTTTTAATGCTGCTGGACACTTCAACACTTTTACCGAAACACAGCCCACTGTGTGTTTGTGGGCAATTCAAATGTTTCCATATACCGCATATGTCTGCATCTGTGCGTTATATTTCGTTTAACCCCTAAGATCGGTGCGCAAGGATCTACCATGAGTTGAATAAACCCACGTAGAAGACGAGGCCAATCAAAAGACCTCCTAGAAACAAGATCGGCTCCCGTAACAGGTGTCGGTCGCCACTCACCTGGAGAGTCTCAATCTGCTTACGGATGCTGTTGTTTGATGGCATCTGGAGCAAGTGAATTTGTGAAACGGGGTAAGAATAGGGGGGGAGGGTCAAAAGTATAGGGGTTTTGTAAGTTAGAGGAAAACATGCATGTAAAAAAAAAAAAAAAGAAAAAAAAAAAATAGAACAAAAGATGAAACATGAATTCACACAAATCGAATATTTTATAAACTAATATTGTGCACAGTGGTGTGTGTGTGTGTGAGCTGTGTACAAAGTTAGGAAGAAGACAGGACATTCCCCCAAAGTGAATCATGAGAAAACCAAAGGATAACAGAAAAACACAAATACGGCAATCCAGGGTTCTAGATTTGGGAGGGAAAAGTGCAAAAGAACGATCTTTCTACCTAAAAATCCCAGTATGGCAGCCGGAAAAGACACCTCTTTAAATGAATATCCACTCGATAAAAACGTTGAATTCGCAAACAAAAGGATTCATTGTTTATGGAAGAGCTGTTTTTCGCTTTGAAAGTTTGCGTTTAAGTTCCGGTACAAATTTCCCCTACAGGGCGGGGCTTATTCACTCTTTACTCTCATTGGCTAGTGGGATTTGGATTCTAAACAAAGTCTGGAGAGCGTTCTGGAGGTGGTCCAGTACTGGAATTTACTCATTTTCCTCCTTGCATTATTTGTTAGAATATTAGATTATGATTAATATTGAGTTTTTGAGTTATTATTTAAAGAATGAAACATTTTATTCCAGAAAGCTTCAGGAGAATTTCTCTTATATAAATGTGTATATTTTTGTTGAAGAAAAAAAAAAAAACGTTTGATACTTCTGGCCCCAAACTGAACTATAGTCTGGGTATCTTTTCCGAGCCGACACACTGGAACGGTATCTCGATCCGAAATAAGGAAAAGTCTAAAATCAGCATCATTGCAGAAAAAGCATTCGGATTAGTAAAAAAACAAAAACAAACAAACAAAAAAAAAACAAGACAAATGGAGCGATTAAAAGCAAGCAAAGCAAAATTATTCGGTTGGTTTTGGTGGGTGGAGCGACAGAGGGAGACATAAAGGGAAAAAAAATTCTACATTCTGTATCATAAAACACAAGTGAACCAGAAGAGCTCAAGGATCAAATCAGGGAAAAATAAACAAAATCCCAACAACGAGCCGAGAAATCACAAGCAATTGGGCTACAGAAGCGTTTTATCCACCACCGACGTCAAAGTTAATCATTGATCATCGATAGATTGGTTCCATTCTCAAAATAAGAAACGCAAATCGGATCAGAACTCGCCTAGGATTACAGGACAGGCAGGAGAGGCCACGAAACCTCTCAAGCAAAGCCGATGTATAAGCGCAAATTTGTACTGTAATTGGACAAGTTACTGCAGGGAATCACTGAGAATCGAATTGAGAAATCAGACTGAATTACGAGAGCATGATCACAGAGTCGACTACAAACCAGAGAATCGCAGAGAGAGAGAGAGAGAGAGAGAGAGAGAGAGAGGGGGGGGCAAATAAATTCCTGCTCAACATCAACAGGAGGAAAAAAGCAAGAAAAAGATCAGACACGGTACACAGTTCCAACACCTGTATGTCCTATTCATTCAGGCTTGAACTAATAAATTACAATACAAATTCAATACAAAGACAGAAAATGTGTCATGAATCAGCACTTACTTTAACGTACGGTTATATCACGTAACTAAAATTGATGTAAAATCTGAATAAGATGCTCACAAAAAAATTTACTTGTTTAAGAAGCAAGATGTTACACCTAAGAATAAATTGAATGTGATGATAGAAATATGATTTGAACATGTCAACATTTGAGCTATGACCTGGACTGGAAATCGCTCCAGACGCACGTGCTGATTGGCTCATCTGACTTTTATTTATTTATTAATTTTTTTGGTGGGAGGAAAGTTTCCCTTCCACGTGTTAATTAGTGGTAACACTGTACGTGTAGATTAAAATCCAGAGACACATAACATCTGCGTGTATTTAAAAAGTGGCCCTATATTAAAAATGTAAAGTACTTTCCAAAATACAAGTAGTCCCTGATTACAGTGCAGATGCGCTTCACTGAACCTGCTGTATCTTCAGTAAATCGAGATATGGCCTAGACTACACCAGTCTTAAAGAATGTTGATCACTATGGGGAAGTCTACTGTAATTTGTAGGGGTCTGACAGGATAGGTATTCGCTACGGTGCGCACGTGTACAATGCAATACTTGTTTTATGTGTGTAACGTCTAAAAACAATTTAATCGAATAATGCAAATGAAAGCAATTTACTTTTTTAATGATATTGATAAAATTGTGTATATATATCGATATCACTGGACTGTCGTAGAAATAATAAAAAATAGTGGGAAGTCAGCAATTTCATGCAGAACAAAATCACAGAATATGGTGTTTTCCCAGTATTGATCGAGTAGCGCAGTGTCACTGTCTAGCAATATGGATTATGGACTTATATATACTATACAGTCTATATGTTTGTATGTATATATGCGGGCGCATGGACGAGTTCGTGTTTGCGGTTTTGTCTCTCGCTATCACCGGCCTAAGATCGAAAAATCGCTAGTTGAACTGTCGTAACTCTGGGACCACCTCTAAGGATTAATAAGGGTAATACTCCAGGGCACGTATTAAAGAGTTCAGAAAGCCCTGTTATATAAATAAAGCAGAAATGATCTAAAATGATCCTGAATATGGCCAACAATAAATAATAGTGAATATGTAATTTAAGATCACTACAGGACTGTAGATACGCTTTTAAAGCATGATGATGAATATGACTGATGGGAAGTTCACTGTACTGTAAAGGATCTGTGTACCTTTAGATGTGAGAGGCAGTTCTGCAGGAAGATGTGCCAGTTGTTGAGGAAAAATTGCTTTTGACTGACACACAGCAAACATGTGACCAGAGGATACAGTGCCTAGAGAGAGAGAGAGAGAGAGAGAGAGAGAGAGAGAGAGAGAGAGAGAGAGAGAGAGAGAGATGATTAACATTCTTTAGTCTAAAATTAGTCTTTATAAAAAAAATGAAAAAAAAAAAATATGAAAGACTGAAAGAAAGACACCCGCATTATGAAAGACACTTCTATGTAATGAAATCAGTGACGTTCCTGCAGTTTCTTCCCAGAGACACAGAGAAAGTTCCCACCTAGACACGAAAACAACTTCTCGTACTGCTAAATAACGCACTCAGAGGCTCAATGCACTTAGTACAAGAACACTTTACACTTGTACACTTTAAGACTGGAATCTTACCATGGGAATTAATATTAGTAAACTGGGAATTTACAAAATTGTTGATGAGCCTATAACAAGAAACTTAAATGCAGTTGAAAAAAAAAATTCAAACAGAGATTTAATGCGGTTTCAGTTGAATTTCTACGCTTTTATGAATCGCACGTGCACAGCGCATTTTCTGCTGGGTTACTGAGGCCACGCCCCCTACATGCACTGTTGTGTTCCCCCATAACAGCTGCATGAGAGCTGAATTTACCAATGAGTGCTTCTTCCTGGAGCTGAGGTCAAAAGTAGTTTGGTAGAGCATCTCCACAAAGTTCTTCAGGCAGGGCACGTTCACCTCGTTCTTCACAGCCTTAAATCACACAGACACACACACACACACAAACACACACACACACACACACATTTCTTTAGTCATTTCACTGACATAATAATTGCAAATAATAAACGCTACACTTTACTATTTTTACACCTCAAACAAACCCCTGACCCCTGTTTTTCTGCTAAGAAATATGTAAAACATACATTCATATTTACTCCTAGGTCAGTTTTAGCAACAACTACACTTGTACACACAGTATAAGTCTGATAAACACACACAATCGGGATTAGATTTAAATGTCTAATCCATGCGTTAGGTTACAGAGATCTCATTATTATAATTCTACAAAAATAAAAATTAATCTGACAATTAGTTGGATCGTCTTTCTCTTTCATTTAGGGCCACGCTGGAAATAATGATGAGCTGAACGTCTAATTAGTGCGGCGAGCCTAATTAGCTCCTCAAAACCCCGCCGCAGTAGAATTGTGTGCTTGCGCAATCGGTGCGATGGGGAGTAGGGACGTGGCTCGGACTCGAAGATAAGGCTGCATATTTGCACCTGGGCTGCGCAAGTCAAATATTGTGGTTCTTCTTTGGAATGCAACTCCCAAAAAAGTTCCGAAATAGGACTGTCTAAAGCACTGGGTTAGGTGGTTCAAGATCTCACACACGTACCAAAATATACAAGGAGCATGCAGAAGATGGGCATTGAGGTACTTACAGCAGCTACAGGGATGAGGATCTCCACGAACAAGCCAGCTAGAGCATGCTTTATATCCTTGTCCTTTACCTCAAGGAAATACTGGGCACATTCCTACATGAACAGCATATACAAAATATATCACTTATTGATATGAAGATGAAAATAAGCGATATTTGATGGAAAAATTTCACTCTGGTGTCAATGTGATAATGGAGATTTGGCATTTATTGGAAGAGATACTTGTGTTCCTGTAAAATAGTATAAAATGTTCACTATTTTCACTACCATTCCGATTAATCAGTCGACCTGGTACTATAAACTACTGGCAAAAAAAACCATATCGATAGTTTTTCCAGGTTGCTTTATATGGTACAAGAGCGGCCTCTATGGTCAGGTGTCCAAAAACCTTGGCCATAATGCACAATTCGCAAAAACACATGCACATAGGATTGCTTGTGTGTGCTTGTGTGTGTGTGCGTGTGTGTGTGTATAGACCAACCTGCATAAACTGAAAGGAAGCCTCAAAGTCTTCCACAGGGTACATCTTGACTCTGAAAAACTTCATGCCCATGATGAGGCTGATGATGCTCTGCACCACGTGAGGACTCTGCTCTTTCTGCCGGAGCTCTTTCAGCTCTGTGATGAACTTCTTACGCACTGCCTGAAACCTGCACACATCCACCAAAACACCACATTAATCGGTTCAGTGACTTTCGCTTCTTAAGAAAAAAGAAAAAAAAGAAAAACTACCCCCAGTCCCAATGTTATTACATTCAGACACCAGGATACAAGCAACTTCATCACAATTACATATGTTGCTACAGACATTAAGTAGTTCTGAGCAAAAGACAAAGAGCATAAAGCTTATATAGTAAATCACTCTTTATTACTATTGCAGTAGTAAGTAAAAAGAGATTATTGGGTGCTCGGTGTAACTGTGCTGGAGATTTAGCATGTGTTCATCGTGAATTATGGTGGCGGTAAATGTGTCTGGAGCTGCCCAGGATTCCCTGTACTGGGCGAAAGGTTTGAACACAAGTTTTGTTTGTCCTGCACAGACCATCTAGTTTGTCTGGAAATGATAAAAGGGCTGGAATTTGCATAAAACAGTCTATGTTTTGATCAAGTCATATAAACAGGCTGACACCGAGATGACAACAACGGTCTTTTTCAGATACTCATTTTCAGATCTTACAAAGTCCTAAAAAAAAATTCAAAGTAAGGTTTTGGCCCGAAATCCCGACTCACTTGGACTGAGTGAGGACTCCGATGACCTCGGCGTACAGATCTGCAATGATGTGCACGTTACCAGTGTTGGGGCCAGAGTACCTGTAACACATCACAAGCAACAAGTTAGATTTGATTCCAGTCCATTTAGCTTAATGTGTATTGCGCCTTTAACAGTGGACATTGTCCCAAAACAGCTTTACAGAAAGAAAGGTTATAAAATAAAATTTTATATTTTAAGCTTTTAGCTTTATCCCTAATGAGTGAGCCATGGAGATGGAAGCAAGAAAACTCACTGAGATGATATAAGGAAGAAAGGCCTCAAAAGAGAAGGGTCAGAGTAAACATTTGAGAAGTTGTGTCGAGGTCGACCGGTTTTACAGATAATTCGGCACCGATATGTGCTGAAACTCTCTGCAAAAATCCTTAACGATAGTTTTTCCGGGTTGGGTTATTCAGTACAAAAGCAGCCTCTAGAGGCAGATCACTGATGCCATATGCTGTTTATTTGAAGTGTCTTTTTTATTAATTTCGGATGTAACCAACAATTATTTGTGGTTAGTTTAAACGCATGCCTTTGATTTTCCTCAATATATAATAATATAATTTGTGCATATATATATATATATATATAAAATATTTAGCACATTTCATGATTTAGTAATATTTGTTTTTTTTTTTCTTTTTAATTTCTGTACTATTTTACACGGATTGTTATGTTGTTTTTTTATCCAGTATCTATTTTTAAAACTTGGTTGATTGATCGTTTAATCAGCGGTACAATTTAACCCTGCTATAAGTATCGGTCAACCTCTAGTGTCCTGGACACATAACTATAAACTCTTGAACACTAAAAAAATGTTTGTTTTTTTTTATTCTAAAAATGTGCCCCATGTTCAATTGGTGTGAGATTTGTAATTAACATCAGAGACAAAACTAGCTTGAAGAGAACATACATATGAGAATTTGGGAGAAGGTGTGAACACGTGCCCCACTTACCCCTCTTTGTGTTTAAAGTGCTTAAAGGCCAGGTTAAGGACCTCATGTACTAATGCATCTGGTACAGGATGAAGAGGAATCTACGAATGACAAAAACAGAGGCATCACCAGCCATGAGTACAAGACTGAAGCTGGTTGAAGGTCTGATGAAGGTGTAGTCCAAACATCTCACCTGTTTCAAAACCTCCACTAAAACTAAACAAAAAATGAAGTCTATGGCTAAATCCCTCCTCTCCAGTAGGTAGTCTTTATCCCGATGCTGTTCATCCCTGGAGGAGGACAAAAACTAGGTTAAAATGAAATCTAAAATCGAACGCAATGAATTAAATGAACTTTAAACACTGGGGGGAAAAAAGGAGAATGTGCAAAAACATGCCTGCGTGTCATACATCAGTGTGTGTGAATGTCTGTGTTTACCCTTTGGACTTGGTGCTGGATCTGGGCCTGTATTCGTAAGACTCGTCTTCAGTGCCGCTCTGTCTCCGGTACCAGTCGAACAGTGTGCGCAACAGCGAGGGCAAACAGTGTTCCGCTATGGAGCTCATAGAGCTTATTAACTACAACACACAAACGCCAAATCACGTTATAAACCACTGTATTATATACACTATACGTATAAACGAACTCGATTTTTACACCGCAAAAGAACCCGGGAAACAATAAAACCTGACCTGGAATATACTTTTTCTTTTTTACATTTTCTACGTAATCACCCGCATTGACGCAGCCAAATACATTAGAATCCTTCTTTCCCGGAAGTCAAACACAGGTGATCCCTGACTTGCGATGGGGATGCGATGCGATATGGTCAGTTGAGACATGGCTCAGCCTACCCAGGAATCTTAAAGAACTCGCTGTATTGCATTTCCATTTGTTTTTCGCTTGCATGCTAGAAGATGCTGGTTTGTTATTGTTGATGATTATTTTAGATGAATTAAATTAGCTGAGTGATTCGGATCGATCCTCCATATCAATAGCGCTATCGGGATGAAGGAGTTTGAACTAACAGATATTGCGCTCATACACCGATCAGGCATAACATTATAACATTATGAGTGGTGAAGTCAAGAACAATGATTATGTCTTCATCATGGCACCTGTTAGTGGGTGCATAAATTTATTAGGCAGCAAGTGAACATTTTGTCCTCAAAGTTGATGTTAGAAGCAAGAAAAATGGGCGAGCGTAAGGAGTTGAGCGAGTTTGCCAAATTGTGATGTCTAGACGACTGGGTCGGAGCATCTCCAAACCTGCAGCTCTTGTGGGATGGTCCAACAGACGAGCTGCAGGTTCGGAGCATCTCCGAACCTGCAGCTCTTGTGGGATGGTCCAACAGACGAGCTCCTGTAGCTCAAACTGCTGAAGGAGTTCATGTTTGTAATGTTGGGTCACATCTGTTTTAACAGCAAAAGGAGACCAACACAATATTATGCAGGTGGTCCTAATGCTATGTCTGATTAGTGTATTAGGCACTTTGTACTGTCAGATCAGGTAATGAAAACGCCTTCCCAAAGACTGTTAAAGGCACGATGGCTATCGAGCGAGTCGGAATCAGGGAACGATTCCCATTTCTATCGTCTGGACCGCGTGGCGAAGTGAAGGATGCTGCTGGGAAGAATTATGTAACTGCTGTCTTTCTCTCTCTCTCGTTCGGGCCGACACGCTCCAACACCCCGCAGTGATCTATCGCTGTGGATGATGCAGCGATTCCCGTGCACACGCAGCAAATCTCCAGCTTCTGTTTAACGTCTCACCTGATCAAACTGCGAGTCTTCCCCTCGCTGCAGAGATCTGGACAGTGGCTTCTCCTGGACAGAAAAAGGACAAATGGTCAGGGGAGCAGAGCAGAATTTCAAACATTCGAAAGATTGTTTTTCTACAAAGAAAATCCATGGAGCCGAGCAAAACTGCAACAACAATAAATTTTTTAATACATTTTTATTAAAAAAAAAAACAACTGAAACTAATTTTGGTTTGGATTTTGTAAGAAACATGGCTGCGGTGTAACGCTCACTAGTGGATGATAAAATGTCTTTCTCTCCTTTATACCAGGGGACCGGATTAATAATCCAGACTAACAGATTTGACATCATTTCTCAATTTGCTTTTTATTAACGGAACTCAATTTACAATTATCACAATGAGTTTATTGACTATAAAACAAAGTATTTAAAATAAAATTGTGGGGTGAGTAAATGATTGTCAATTTTTGGGCAAACTATCCCTTTAAAAAATAAATGTAAATAGTGATAAAATAATGAATTTATGAACAATTTAGTGCATCATTTTCCCCAAATACATTTATTTATAAGAGTTCTGAAAATTCGCGGATTTTGGACGCACCCCCGCAGCCCCTATGGTAACTGTAGTGAATTAATCTAGGCATTATGTCACTTTAATACAATGGTGTTTTTAAAAATGTAATGAAATTTGTTTAAATTGTTTAAAATGTTATTCCTAACGTTCCTGAACATTCGCTCCCGCTGCGGGTTCCCGCGAATTTTTACCCGCAACTTGCGGTTAATTACTTTCCGAATGAGAAAGTAGAAAAATATTCTTCATAATCGGGGGATTGACTGTATATCATTTCAGACAACATTCCTACAGCCAAACAGTCTCGATGAGAAACCTGTGGCTTCCCCCTGCTGGTGCACAGTTGAATAAATGTCAAAGTGTCCCCCTTTAACTCGGTAAAAAGACCATCTGTTTCTTTTTTTTTTCATCAATTTGTCTTTTTTTTTTTTTTCCTCATTTCGGGTGAACGTTTAAAAGCGTGTGAATCCTGCTGTTTTTAATTACTACGGTGACCGGCAAAAGCTAGCACCCTCTCCTGGTTGGAGGATTAGCACCGTAATGGGAAAGCAGTCTTTTTATTCTTTAACGATAGGACCTGGTCCTGCAGGGCGTAATTAAAAGATACTGCGAGCCGTATCTCGCCCGTGGGCCGCCAGTTGCCCGTTTCTGCAGAAGAGCGTAGTGATAATAAGGAAAAATATGTGATAAACACCTGCATATTATATGATAATACTTTTGATTTTGCTTAAATAACCCGATTGTGTTTTTACGTCTCTCGAATACTGACCAGCGGTTCAGCCATGACCACCTCGATCTTCTTTTCGGCGAGCACGGCGAACTCGGCGAACAGGCTCTTGATGACGAACTCGCCGGGCTTGAGCTCGGGGTCGATGGTGATGCTGGACATGGCTGCGGCGTGAACGCTGCGCTTCTCCCAGCTGAGTGGAACGGACAGAGCCGTGTAGCGTCTACTGGCGCTGCTGCTGCTGTTGCTGCTCACTGGGACGGAAGCTGGACAAAAAGACACAAAGAAAGACGCGGGATATCGTTAGCTTTGTGACAAAGATCCCCTTCGATTTAAATTTCTGCACTTCAGAGGGGAGAAGGACACGTGGCGTGTGCTTTTTTTGACGGCTTTCACTTTTCTGCACAGCTAAAGATGTCAATCTCTGTGTGCGTGTGTTTATACATGTTTGATCTAAGAGCCGTTCCGACTTGTTCGCTTCCACGGAAAAACACTTTTTTTTTTTTTTTTTTTTTTTGAAAACACAGCATTCCGGGGACAACCTCAAAATCCTTCTGAGGTAAAACTCAGGTCCATGAATGTAAGGGAACTTATTTTGAAACCATAAAATTACCCATGTAAACCTTTCACCAAGCTCTTACAATACTGCTGCTGCTATATGTGTGTGAGTGTGTATGTGAATGTGTATGTGTATAAACTGGGTACAAGCACAGGCAAGAGAATGCGAGTCACATGTCTACCCCCCCC
>MU551654.1:1495783-1509436 GCA_024362625.1 Silurus asotus
TATATATATATATATATATTTGTTTGTTTGTTTGTTTTTTCTGGTTTTAAAGTTTAGCGTCTGGTCTGATCTGACCAGATGCTTTTAGCACAAGCGCTCACAACTGTATAGGACCTGTTGCTTGAACTAGAAAACCCAAACCCGCTCCAGCATGACGATGCCTCTGCGCCACATGAAGAGCTGCTATAGAACCCTATTAAACACCTTTGGGGTGAATGTGAACGCTGACTGCACCCCAGGCCTCCGCAGTACCTGACTTTTCTAACACCCTTGTGGTTTATTAAGCACAAACCGAGTGGAACATCTTCCCAGAAGAGAGGAGGTTATTATAACTGAATCGCTCTATTAAAAGCGAACAGGTTTGATTACTGTTATTTAATTCCTTGTGTCATCTGAGGGACGTTTTCCTTCGTCGCCATTACAATCATTTTGCTCATTTAGGGATGTGTGTGTGTGTGTGGGAGGGATCTGAAGCGCTTCTCTCTGGTTCACCTACGCTGATATGTGTGACTTCTCGTTTCAGACGGATCTCGTAATCACCAGAGACGCCGGAGTATGTCCCGTGAGCACATGGTTTATTGACGGAATATGTTAAATGACCCGACGTCCTTTAATCGTGGCCCTTTGACTTTCCTCTATCAGCTAACTCACGGGTCCTCGGCCGAAGGGTCCGCGTGGTTACTGCGGGGGGTCCGCTAGCTAATTAATGCTGAGTCACAAATAATAATGAGTTTAATGATAAACATGGCTAAAAACTTCAAAGATACAAAATTAAATGTTAAAAAAATTCATTATTACATTGAAATTCTATTCAATCAAATTGCTGTGTCGATGTACAACAGTGCACCTGATGAGTAAGAGGAAAATGTAGGGTACTTCAAATCTATTCAAAGAAAACTTAACAACAACATAAATTGTGGTTTTCGTTGCAAAATATATCTTTTTGAACGATCTGAAGAGACACATCTACAACAACAATGTGGTAAACATGTAATATGATTGGTTTCTATTAATATCAGTGGGTTTGTTTGCCACATCTTGTATTGGGGGTCCCGTGCCCCATGTTTCTATCGCCTAGGGGCCCGTGATCTGAAAAACCGTTGAAGACCTCTGCTCTAACCGATCGAACCCTGAAGTCTAGTCCTGAGTACGTTTCAAACCCTGGCACCGCTCTGGAATAACCTCTTCCCCATTACCTTCCAGCTCTCATCCCAAAGTGCATGACATCATCCAGCTCGAGGCCTGACGAGAGGGGAGGAGAAAAAGATAAAAAAAAACGTCCCAAACACAGACAGCACTGATAGTCCATTTAATAGCATTGCTTTCTTTTCTCTCTCTCCCTCTTTTTCTTTCTGTGCTCACATTCTCTCCATCACATGACCGGCCCTCCCTTGTGCAGTTATGCAAAGCAGGAGGGCATCATTGTAAACAAACACACTGCACAAAGGCCTGCATTGTGGCTCGAAACGCTGCGCCACAGCCGCGACTGGGCTTTCGCTAAACACGCGCACTCGCGCCCCCAGAAACTCAGAGCTGACCGACTTCGGCCCAAAACAAAAAAAAAAACAACAACAAACAAAAAAAGGGCCATCTGCTTCCGACAGTTCGATTCTTCGTTACGTCCTCGGGGAGAGAAAACGTTTTGAGACTAAATGACGGAAAAAGAAAAGAACGCATGAGACGGTTTATCGGATGTGGCCGAGCGACGCCACGTCCCTCTAAAAATATCTGCCCCTCTAAATCCTGAGTGATTCTGCCCTTTAGAGCAGGCAGCATGGCTAAGGTCATACTGCAAGAAATATCTACCTCACACTCACACACACACAAACACACACACACACACACACACACACACACACACACACACTCCCTCTGAGTGTTTGGGGATAAACATTAAGATCCTGCTTGCGGCTCCTGGAACGCTGAGCTTCAGTCAATAAGCTGAAGCTGTTAAAAGAGAGAAACACAGCGTGGCAGGTGACAGAGCAGTGTGCTTTCTTTCTTTCTCTCTCTCTCTCTCTCTCTCTCTCTCTTTCTCTTTCTCTCTCTCTCACACACACACACACACACACACACACACACAACCACACACACACCCACACACACAGACACACACACAAAACTGACCAGGCTTAATACAAGGCATTCTTCTCATGCATTTTTTACTATCAATCAATATATTAGAAGTAAGGACGAAAGAGAGAGAGAAAGAAAAGAAAGAAAAGAACATCAAACTAGATCCGTCCTCCTTTTCCCCGATTCTACAAAACGCCTTTCCGAATTTTTCCACGCTGTCTGACTTTAGTTTTTCCTCGGTACGAGTCTCGTCGAGCGTGAAAGGAAGCCATTGTGTAGACGAGAGCAACTCGGAGTACCGAGTACATTGGCACCGTCCTGATGTGATGTAATGCCATATGATGATGGTGATGATTGCTTTTAGTTTTTTTTGGCGGAAATCTATGACTGTGTGTCTATATACCTATTTTGTACCGAATACATTTTTTTTTCAAGGAAATAAAAAAATGTATTGCGATACAACGGTTGCCGATACGATGCATAACGATACTGTAAGCAAAAGTGATTGTATTGGGATATATCGGTTTCTTATTTTAGGAATAGAATAGAATAGATTTTTGGAAAATTCAGCGTGACATTACAAAAAAAAATAAATAAATAAAACAAGACCATCTGCAAAGCCAAAAAATAAAAAAAATAATTATGTAAAAAGCACACAATAGGATTTGCCTTTCCAGGGCTTCTGCAGGTTTCAAGACAAATGTAAGACTTTTTAAGACCATTATGAATGAAATTCACATCAATGATTGAATTTACCTACGTTACATCAAAAACACGCGAAAATATGTTTTTAACGAGTGGCCTACATTTATCTTTACTTTATCCCCATAGCTGAAAAATCTAATCTGTGGTACAATCTGACAGAGCGGCGCTTCGATAACAGAAAGCTGATTGGTTGGTCTCATTTGCAGTCGTAACACAGCGAATTCTTCTTTGACTTGCGACAGAAAGAACTACAACAACCACGTAAACCAACAAAACCATATTAAAGTGCTGCATTAGCATTTCAATTAGCTTTAATGGCGGCGTTACATGGACGTCTGAAAAATAAGCCCGGTTTAGAATTATTTAAGGCACAGAAAAGCTTTTTAAATATCTAGACTGCTTCTTTCTTTAGAATTGATACAGTATCGCCAAACACAATATCGCGATATGATATTTTCTTACACCACTAGGTGATGGTGTGGATACAGATCCTGAGGGATCTCTAGGGTTCAAACGGTGGGACCGCAGAACATGCAGATTGAAGAGGACGTGCGCCGCTGCACGAGGCGCAGCATCACGCCGAGTGCAGAACCGTCGAGGATCACAAAAAAGAAAAGATGCGTCATAGCTTTGAGCTGAAGCAACCCGGCAGAATGTCATTTATTATGTATCTTCAGTCACTGGGGCTGAATTCGGAGCTCGTAGTAAAATTGCTGGGGTGGAGTGGAGCGAGCGAACCACGCCTCGTTTGGTTGAAAGCTGACTCCGTGTCTCCATGCTGTCTGTGAAAGGCTTTTTCCCCCAGGAGAGTGCATTTCCTGGACTGAGCAGGAGATCGGGAGACGGACTGGGAATATGGAGTGGGACTACCGAATGAGAGTGAAGTACAAATCAATAAACTGTAACCTAACCCTGCCAAATCGCCCCGATGTCTTTTGCCAAACAGGAAAAAGCGCTCTGCAGACGTAACTCCGGACACCGAGCGAAAACGGTAGGCTCTTTCTGGACCGTGTTCTATGTGCACAAGGGCACAGGATCGTTGGCCTACATTTCCTGCAGCGGGTTTCAGACTCTTGTACGACTTTTCTCAATGCGACCTCCGGATGCACTCTGATGAATGCACGCGGTGACCATGCAGACGAGTCGCTCTGATTAATGCATCGCCTATTAACTCTATATAAGCACCAACATAGGAAGCTATTAGCTCTATATAAGCACCTACATAGGAAGCTATTAGCTCTATATAAGCACCCATGTAGGAAGCTATTAGCTCTATATAGGCACCTACATAGGAAGCTATTAGCTCTATATAAGCACCTACATAGGAAGCTATTAGCCATATATAAGCAACTACATAGGAAGCTATTAGCTCTATATAAGCACCTACATAGGAAGCTATTAGCTCTATATAAGCACCTACATAGAAAGCTATTAGCCATATAAAAGCACCTACATAGGAAGCTATTAGCTCTATATAAGCACCTACATAGGAAGCTATTAGCTCTCTATAAGCACCTACATAGGAAGCTATTAACTCTATATAAGCACCTACATAGGAAGCTATTAGCTCTCTATTAGCACCTACATAGGAAGCTATTAGCTCTCTATTAGCACCTACATAGGAAGCTATTAACTCTATATAAGCACCTACATAGGAAGCTATTAGCTCTATATAAGCACCTACATAGGAAGCTATTAACTCTATATAAGCACCTACATAGGAAGCTATTAGCTCTATATAAGCACCTACATAGGAAGCTATTAGCCATATAAAAGCACCTACATAGGAAGCTATTAGCTCTCTATAAGCACCTACATAGGAAGCTATTAGCTCTCTATAAGCACCTACATAGGAAGCTATTAGCTCTCTATAAGCACCTACATAGGAAGCTATTAGCTCTATATAAGCACCTACATAGGAAGCTATTAGCCATATATAAGCACCTACATAGGAAGCTATTAACTATATCTAAGCACCTACATAGGAAGCTATTAACTCTATATGAGCACCTATATATTGCCCTAATATCTATATAAAATCACCTACATAATTGCTGATTACTTCTTTATAAGCACCTACTAGTTCTATATAAGCACCTATTAACTCTACACAAGCACCTATATAGGCAGCTATTAGCTTTATAATGGTACCAACTGTATATAAGCACCTATTAACTCTATAAAAGCACCTATAGAGACAGATATTAGTTCTATATAAGCACCTATTAGCTCTATATAAGGACCTTATATAAGCACCCTATAATATATATATATATATATATATATATATAAAAGATGTTCTTCCCTCCATAATTTGTACGAATTAATATAAATAAATAACATTACATCACTGACTTGGACAAATCCAAAATGAATTCATATTCATTAATAATTCACTAGCTTGGGTATGATATATTGGTGTTTTATGGCCTACATTGTGTATGAATAAACAGGAATAATCCAGCAGGTCATCTACAAAGGCTTCACTTTCAGCACTGATTTCTTCTCACTGATGTTTTCACTGTAAGTTCATCCAGCGTTCGACAACGCGGCACGTGTTTTCCACTGTATAGAGAATACTAGCGTGGTTACTCTGATTGAGCTGGTTACATTAAAGTGGAGTGCTTCCATAACTGTTAATAATACATTCTGGAAGTATCCTGGTGTATCTGCCAGACCTTCACTTCCTCTCCAACAATGACTACACAACACAGCCAACAATCCACTACGTCTCTGTCAAGCTTCTCAACCCTAACAGAAGATGAGATACTGCAAGTCATCCGATCCTGCAATCCCACCACCTGTCCCCTGGATACAATCCCTTCAAATACGCTCCAGACCATCGCACAAGATCTCCTGCCCTTCATCTCCACAATCATCAATGGGTCATTAACATCTGGCTATGTACCAACTACCTTCAAGCAAGCAAGGGTCATTCCTATCTTGAAGAAACCGGCTCTGGATCCATCAGACATCAACAACTACAGACCGGTATCACTCCTTTCCTTTCTTTCTAAATCTCTGGAACGCACTGTTTTTAACCAACTGTCTGTCTATCTCTCACAGAACAACCTCCACGATCCGAACCAGTCTGGGTTCAAAACGGCACATTCCACAGAGACGGCACTATTGGCTGTTTCTGAGAAACTACATGCTGCTCGGTCAGCCAAGCTGTCATCTGTACTTATCTTTCTGGACCTTTCAGCAGCATTCGACACAGTCAACCACAATACACTTTTGTCAACCCTCAAGAGCCTTGGTATTTGCGGAACAGCATGGAAATGGTTTGCTTCCTACCTGGAAGGTCGCTCATACCAGGTAACATGGAGGGGATCCACATCTGCCCCATGCAGACTTACCACCGGTGTCCCACAAGGCTCGGTACTTGGTCCCCTCCTTTTCTCCCTCTATACCCACTCCATTGGTGAAGTCATATCCTCACATGGGTTTTCTTATCACTGCTATGCAGATGACACTCAACTCATCTTTTCTTTCCCTCCATCAGATACCACAGCTTCTGCTCGGATCTCAGCATGCTTGTCAGACATATCTTTATGGATGAGGGCTCACCAACTTAAACTCAACCCCAGCAAAACAGAACTGCTAGTCATCCCAGGTGATTCATCTCCAGGTCAAGATCTACAAATAACACTTCATGACTCTCTGCTCTCCCCTTCAGCCACTGCTCGTAACCTTGGGGTAACTATGGACAATGAACTGTCTTTTTTCCCACATGTCGCTAATGTTGCTCGTTCTTGTCGATTTCTTCTCTATAACATCCGAAGGATTCGACCATTTCTGTCCATACAGGCTGCCCAGGTGCTTGTTCAGTCTCTTGTCATTTCAAGACTGGACTACTGCAACTCTCTGCTGGCAGGTCTTCCCCTGAACGCTATTCGTCCACTGCAAATGATCCAAAATGCAGCTGCACGACTTGTGTTCAATCAGCCCAAGTTCTCCCACACCACCCCACTGCTGCGCTCCCTTCACTGGCTTCCAGTAGCTGCACGTATCAGATTCAAAACACTGATGCTTGCCTACAAGGCCAAAAATGGACCAGCACCATCTTACCTCAGTGACCTCATCACATCTCGCACTGCACCACGCTGTCTGAGATCCTCCAGCACTGCTCGACTGGTACCACCTTCTCTCAGATTGAGAGGTAAGTACAATTCAAGGCTCTTCTCTGTTCTGGCACCGAGGTGGTGGAATGAACTTCCCCTAGATGTCCGTACAGCAGAGTCCCTGATTATCTTTAAGCGACGACTGAAGACCTACCTCTTCCTGAAATACTTAAATTAGCACTTTCCAAGTTTGTAGAATTCGAGTTATATTTATATTGAGTTTGTATTCTTTCGTACCAGTGTAAGATTTATTCACTACTAGAGATTTAAAGCACTTTTGTACGTCGCTCTGGATAAGGGCGTCTGCTAAATGCCGCAAATGTAAATGTAAATGTAAACATTGTTTTTGTAAACATTGGACAATTTTTTTTATCGTCCATTTTATAGGTATGGTCTGCTGATTTAAAAGATAAAACCATTTCAGTGTAGCATCTTGCCAGAGAACGACAGATTTTCATTTAAAATGTCTAGTCTATGATGTAATGCACAACTTAGAGCAGAGAGCTTGCTGATAATGGAGGATGTATAAAAGATCTGGTGGCCCTAATATACTATAGATTTTTTAACCAAAATTTATTGTATACTGGATCACACTGGATCACAGGAGGTAAAATAGACGTGTTCTCGCATCATTTAAATAATAATAAAGGAAGTCAACGATGACCCTTTAATATTGATGGGAAAATGCTTTCTAGAGGTTGTGAATAATTGTGTCATAAATTGTTTTGTCAAATATTATTTTGTCATATTATCTCCTTAGAGAACTGTATTAACAGTATTAAATTCTTCTTCTATATTAAAGGCAGAAACTGTCTTATATTCTTGTAATATTTGCAATGTGTGTATGCAGCATCTGGCCATCACAAGCATTGCTTCTTAGCAGTTTTAGAGCATTAGGTTATCATCTGAAAAATAAAATGCCATGCAGATGCTTTACAGTGCTACATAAAATTGGGCAAAAAAACTTGCATGTGGTTTTAACCTTGGTCTTTACAAAAGCTGGTGATGGATGAAGTGGACTGGCTCTTCACCTTTGATGACACAGCACAGTGAGTACAATGCATGTGGCAGATGCCATCCAGCTGTCCAAATATCTGCATTGGCAAGCACAAGGACTACGAGCCATGCCCTAAGTGTCCAAAGGGTTTCTCCCTTTAAATTAAAGCATGGGCAGAAGGGTAATTAAAGAAAACTGAGTGGATGATTAGTTAAGTATATACTAAGAAGAATGCCACTTACATTTACAGCATTTGGCAAATCAGACACTTTGTATAATTAGAAAATGTTCTCATATTACATCCCACCTACATGTGACCTGAAAGTAAGAAGGACCTTTCACGTCAAATGGATTGTTGGGAAAGTGGATTTTGATGTATAAAGACAGAGCAATACAGAAGATTTACCACCTCAACCCTCCAACAGAGTGGGAACAGATGATTTCTGGTTCTTAGCAAAAAGTGTTGAGTTGGGTCCAAAGTGTTCAAAAACACCAAATCACATTTTGATCACACTTGGAGTACCATCACAGAGTGCAAAAGTGATCAAAATGCAAACGAAATATTACGATTTCTTTATTTTCTCCCCCTGCCCAAAAGCACCAGCCTCATAGAACAAAACAGTGCAGTCAAGGACAAATCAGGAAAATGTTAGAAATGGTTTTAATAAAGGTGTCACTGTTCCTTTATGCTTGTGCTCAAGGCAGACATGGCAGTCCATAGCTGTGAGAACATTTGCAAGGTGAATCCACTGTAAATATCTGAGGCTTGTCCAATTCCTCCTATTCTCAGGACATACTAAGGACTGTTGACATGTTCCCTTATTCCCACATTGATCCCACATAGATGTGTCCACAAATTGATAAGACTGCTGCAGGTATGGATTGCTTACATCCCATAATGAAAAAGAATAAAAAATTATGAAAAAGGAATTTCTAGGGGTTGAACATTTCTTATTGTATATTTGTAAATATTTATTTAGCCTGTCTGGTGCTGTACATCAGTCAGAAGCGCTCTTTGTGAGTTTTAAATGCAGCATAATTGGAAAAGAGTATCTGGAAATCAAGTGCTTCCATAATATTTTGGACTGTCTTATCAGCCTCTGTTTGAAACATACTCCCCTGCATGGTTGGTCCACCACAATAAGAACACCAGTGGGTCACTCATTGTCAGAGATGGCAAAAGTACACACATTCTTTACTCAAGTAGAAGCACAGATACTTATGTTTTAAAAGACTTTGGTAAAAGGTGAAGTACTGACCACTTTTTTACTCAATTAAAGTAAAGAAGTCTGGGTTCTGACATGTACTTTAAGTAATATGTAGCCATTAATACTAGCTGTTTTAGTGTGACGCTGGTAACTGGACCTCACATCATATCAATATAGTAAAACATAAATAATTTTATATTTTGTTACCTAATGAATGTATCCAGGCTGAACATCCACCATATAGAACATTAGCAGAGAAAAGATAATGATGATCAGGTAATCAAGAATGTCTCTCTTCTCAGTCATGCTTACATCGCTGACACCCTCTGTCTCAACCACATTAGCCATATACTTCTATTTGCCTTCTGCTTAGCTTGTTGTTAGCTTCGTAGGCTAGCCTACGTCTGTGGTGCATAATAGCCAGGAAATTATACACCAGTGGTAAGTTAAACAAAAGCTGTACAATGTGTAGAAATAGGTTGATGGGCTATAAATTGCACACAATGAAAATAAAAAAATCACCAAATAGATTAAAACTAAAGTAAAAAAAAAATGTAAGAAGTAGAAAGTACAGATATTTGTGTAAAAAAAATTAATTAGCGAAAATAGAAAGTTGTGTAAAAAATAAATAGTGAGGTAAAGTACTGATACAAGAAAAATCTATTTAAGTACAGTAACAAAGTATTTGTACTTTACTTCAATTTCTGATCATTGACATCTTGCGTTATTAAAGTGTTTCAAGTTCACAAAGGTTCAAAGGGCAGATTGAACATGGAAGTGATTGACCTCAGGGATAAATTTTGTCTTAGTCCGAACTGCTGTCTTGCTTGGTTTGGGTGGTAGGAATGGCAACATGGTTTAAGTCTGTTTAAGTTTAAAAATATATAAAACACCAAACACATACACACACACACACACACACATATATATATATATATATATATATATATACATACATATATATACATACATGTATATATGTGCACACATTTCTTTAGAAAATCATGACAATTATCTGGCTATAAATAAAAATAATTAAAAGTAGTAAAAAAAAAAAAAAGGTCAACCGATGTATTTTGTCTTGTAACTGCTGCATGTGTAGCATATGTGGTACCTTTTTTATTTTTTTTGCAATTAAAGTCGTTCGCCACTGTTGAGGGACGTCCTTTACTGATGGAACGCTTGATCATAATTCCTGTACGGGAGAACAGTAAGAATGATTGTTGGTGCTAGTTTGAGTCTACATTAAGAGCAGAATACGCACTCTTTACAACCGAGGTGAGCAGAAAAGCATCTCAGAAAGCTGGACACATCAAAGCGGATGAGCCTTTGATGTTTAGTTAGAGAGAGTTGAAAAGGATAGGGGGAAGGGGAAAGAAAAAGAAAGAACTGAGAAACCAATGAAAGAAAGAAAGGAAGAAAGATGCAGTAGAGTTGTAGGTGTGGTACAGAATTATTTGGAAAAGGGTGCGGCTCCCGGAGTTCTCTGATTGCGGCAAGAAATAGATAGAGGAATTCTTTCTTTCTAATAGCCCTTCAGACTTAAAGAAGGTAATGGAGGCTTGAAATTGTCATAAAGTCTCGTCCTGAGTGCAAGAGCTGCCTTCTGGGTTTATTTAGACCAGATAGTGAACTGATTCAAAGCTCGGATCTTAAAAAATGCTTTGAAAGTGTTCTACCTCTCAAATGGCTTACTTGGACGGGAAACCAAAGCACACACGCAAAAAGTTGTATTTATCGGTACTAATTCTTTAGTATTTCGGCCTCGGTGTGCACCGTTTAACCCTCTAAGCATTTCGATCCAAACATGGTGAAACGGAGGACCTTCTTTCGACTAAACCTAAAACAAGCAAACAAAAAAAAAACGCTTGAACACGATTTGCAATGCATCAGAATGTATATAAAGTTATGTAATACATGGGTAAGGGGGTGACTACGCACAAACCCGACGACTGCTGTAATCGACGTGCATGAATAATACCAGTTTCGCTGCCCATTCTTTTTGCATGAACCATATTCAAATTGATCAGGTTACATGGTCGTCATTCACAGAGACTAGCTTCCTTATCACGTATTACGTCTGCGTCTATGCTGTTCCAGTTCTTTAGTCTGAACTAGAGCCAAGAGGGCACAGATAGCCAATAGCTTCGGCAAATGACTATCAATAAAATTCATACATTGATTTTTACAGCTGCTGCTATTACGACAGTGGCCTCTAGAGGTGAACCGCCGTTTTATGTGCTGTTTGTCTGCGTGCTGCACGGAGAGCGCTATATTATGAAGAGCCTTTATTTATCCCATAGACATTACAGCGCAGTGAAACTCTTAATTTGCATATCCCATTTTTTTTTTTTAGGACGCTGGGGGTCAGAGTGCAGGGTCAGCCATGAAACAGCGCCCCCACGAGCACAAAGACATCAGAGGCACACAGAGCCTTGACCACTGATATACCACTTTCTACAAGGTTTTTGCATATCCCAGCCGTTTAGGAAACTGGGGTCAGAGAAAAGATGGGGTTAAGGGCCTTGCTCAAGGGCCCAACAGTGGCAGCTTGAACGACCCTTATGATCAGTAACCCGGCGTCTTAACCACTGCCCTTTTATAACTATTATTTAGCATTTAGCACTTATATAATAGTCTGAACTGCACTGAAAATGAAAGAGTCTCACAGATGGGTTTGTGTGAAGGCAGTTACAGAAAGTGAATGAACCAAACAGGCTTCCTTGGTTTTGTTTTTAAACAGCCAGGCAGCTTCTCAAACCTGTAGATCAGGGTCCAGCCTGTGTTTGTGTATATAACACATACTGAGGCGAGGTTTCGGAATTAGCCACACACACACACACACACACACACACACACACACACACACACACACAACTGTGTGCATGTCATGGCAGGCAAGCCTCTATACACAAAGCTGTTTGCACAAAGGCGAGTCATCAACTTTATAAAGCAGTAAACATGAACGCCACTTACACACACACACACACACATGGTGGGGATTTGCATTCAAAACAACACTTAAAAACAAAACAAAAAAAACCAATCCAAACTCAGATTCCTCTCAATGTCACTGGATTCCAGAGCTACGTTTATACAACATCACCATAAAATCGTGCGTAATATCACGTAAATAACTATTCAGGGACCAAGCTGCTGTTAACTGTTTGTACTCTGTCGACTAAACTAGTTCCCAAAGGATACGGATAGAGTGTTGGGTGTTGCCATGCCAACGGGCAGCCCATAGTAAGCGTAGTAACTGTTTCTAGGCTACAAGCTAATGCTAGATAACGTATGTAAAAAGTGCAGACATCGGGAACCTCCGTTCGACTACAGCTACTGCACTGACGTAAATGTTTTACGTAAATATAATGACCTCCACTCTTTTGGGAAGATGTTCCACTAGATTTTGTGGAGATTCGTTGGAAATTCATTCAGCCACAAGGATGTTAGTCAAATCAGGTACTGACTTTAAAGTCCAATTCATCCCAAAAGTGTTTAAAAGCTCTATAAGCAGGAGATCTTCCAGTCCAAACCATGGAAAGCGCATCTTTGTGGAGCTGGATTTGTGCACAGGGGTACGGTCATGCTGGAACAGGTGAAGTGAAGGGAAACATTTTATGCTCCCACATATATTTTAATCAATTGTGTGCTTCCAAATTTGTGGAAAAAATTTGAAAAAGAACCAGGAAAAAAAAATCCCTATACTATGGATGTTTCCTGTATAAACTGTTAGCACTTGCTTTTTGGCTTTAGAGGAGGGCAACAAAACTACTTTCAAAACGACTGCCCTCGGTTTCTGTTCCAGCAGAAATGAGAACAAATCTCAGAATCAAATCAATCAAAAGCCGAACTCTAGTGGAACGTCTTCCCAGAAGAGTGGAGGTTATTATTACAGCGAATTAATTAATTAAATTATTTATTTTTTGTTTATCTGTAGCGAGTTTGTATTATGTACATATTCGAAAATTAAAAAGGGGGTAGAAACAAATTTTACTGTACCGTTGTTTATTTTTCTGCACTAAAAATAAAGAATTAAAATAATAATAATAATAATAATGTAGGTGGGTTTTACGGTGTATTTGTCCCTCATGATGTAGTTTATTAGTTGCAGTTGTCATGATGTTTTGTACGGTGCGTGTTACACCTCCGCTGTACCTTTGGCGCGATGTCGGATCAGCCGGGAAAGTCGAGTGTCTTGGCCTGGTCCCTCGTGGTCTTCTTCGATGGTTGGGCCCATCGACAGCAAACTCAGACGCTTTACCCTCAGTAAGCGAGGGCCCGTCTCCCGTGGCAACAGTCCCCCGGTCTCCAGTGCCGCTCCACCGTCCCCGGAGATCACGGCCGGCACGAGGCTCTTGAGGAACTCCATGTGTACGGTGCACCACTTTCACCCCAGGTGCGCGGTAAACAACGACGACTCGCGACCTTTCATCCTTTCTGAGAAGCGAAGTGACACCTGAACTCCAGCATTAAACAAGCTTCTTCTTCTTCTCACGGTTTCTGTTACATTTTCAACACACACAAAAAAAAAAAAAAAAAA
>MU551654.1:1509447-1527717 GCA_024362625.1 Silurus asotus
ACAAAAAAAAAAAAAAAAAAAAAAAAAAAGAGCACTTCTTCTGTTTAGTCTTTAACTAAATCCATTTCTCAGCTCCAGAGAAGCACAAGGAGGACGAGAAGGAAGAGGTGGAGGCAGGTACAGGTACGGTCTGGTGCAGGAATCTCCCACAGTCCAGCTGTGTTTATCAGCGTCTGAGACCGGGTTTTGCTACCTGCACGTCTGCGGAGTACAGCGCGGTTGGAAAAACAAATAAAGGATCGAGCGCAGGGCTTCCTCCGGGGGATGATGAGGTAATGCTGGTAGGCGGAGTGGCACAGGTCGGGTGCCAGGCGCTATCTGGGCGGGGTCAGGACATGTTCGAGTGAAGATAGCATGTGCCTAAGCCAACACCCAATTAAAAAAAAAAAAAAACCACAGGCTCTACCAGCCACGCCTTGTCATGCTTCTTTTTGGGGGATAAACACACACACATGCATATATATGCGTGTTCACCCTTGTTTTGGGGAAAGAGTGCAAACCAAGAGGGTGTGGCGTCTCCTGCACACACAGATAACCCGCTGAAGAGCCGCATATCTCGCCTTAGAAGACAATACCGCGATTTCCTCTCCCTCTCGCCATCAAACCCGGTTTTCACGTCTTTGATTTGTCTCTGTTTATTACTGTTAATGCAGCCGCCGACTGTCATTTTAATGCATCACTAATAGCGGATTTTACCGATAGCCAGTTTGGATTATACTTGCTGATAAATGATTCATCAACCGTTTTCTTAAAAGGATACTGGATTAAAAAAGAAAAATACACACACACACAAACACACACACACACACACACACACACACACACACACACACACACACACACACACACACACACACACATATAGTTTATCTCAGTTGCTTTGGAGTTTGTCTAAGATCAGAAATGAATTTCTCAAAGCTACTTGTTCATACTTTGGTAAATTCTATTGTGTACAAGGGTCTGATGTTTCCTACAGTGTCAATTGTTTATGTTCATGTTGATCAAAATATACTATACTGGTTCTCACCTGAATAGTTTTAACCCCCAAAACATTTCGGCATCAGTTCATTATATAAGTAATTGAATGCAAAAATGGTTAAACCAGTTGTAATCTACAAAATTTTTATTTTATTTTATTTTTTGTGTAAATGTGTCTTGAATTGATGAATGGTGCAGATGAATCCGGAATTTCACCAATGAAGGGCAGTGCACGGCATGTAAAATAGGTCAATAATGAATCTCGTGAACCTTCGAATCCTGAGCATTTACAGACAGAGCAACACACAGAATTCTAATTTCAAATAATTGATTAAAATAAGTGAACTTTAGTACAGTAAAAGTGTGAATCCTGTCTGGTCTCTTGCAATCGATATCCCATATACAGTCCTTTTACATTGGTGCTGTTGAAATTCATAGTTGCCGTACAGAAGAATTTCAGCCTTGTGTATTTTCAATCATTGAAAAATGAAAAAAAAGGAAAAAACGGTGCACTCTCATATCCACAACATGACTAAACGTTTTTGGCGATCTTGTTTGTTATTTTTAGAAAAGTGAGAAAAGCACTTAAGCAACTGAAAGAAACTGAGAAATGCAGTAAACAAATCAATCGAATTCAAATACTTCACCGTGCTATACTCCATATTATTAATATGAACTATTAACAGTAATTTACCGTGATTATTTGAATCCAAAATAAAAACAAACAAAAGAAAAATATGTGAATGAATGTCGGTTTGGACTTATATTTTCCCCTAATGTTTGATACTGTTTTCATTGATACTACGCCCAATTGCATGCCCATGTTGCCTATAAAAATTTTAAACAGCTAGTTTTCCAACTACTCTTTCAAATGTCTTTATCCTAACAAACTGCCACACTGCAGAATAGAAACAACCTCCTCGTGATTTTTCAGGTATTGGTTTCTGGCTGGGAAGCCCCAATTACCAGCAGGCACAGTGAAAGAATGAGAGTGTATGGCATCAGATCAACCAATGATCAACCAGTTAATCATCCAGTAAAACAGGTCAAAAAGTGAATCTCGTGAACCTTCACACAGAACACTGATGACACACAGCTGTATATTTCAGCAAAGCCAGATGAGAGAGATCAACTAAACAGTGTTGAGGAGTGTGTAAAGGACATTAGACAGTGGATGCTTAATAACTTAGGAAAAGAACGAACACTAGTGCAGTACAGTAAAAGTGTGAATCCTCTCAGGTCCATCAGTATCCCACATACAGTCACATGTGTACTTTTATGATGTTGAAATTCATAGATGCCATACAGAAGACAACGTGACTAAACATTATGAAAATTTTGTTTGTAAACAATGACGAAAGCGCTCGTTATTCCGATGGGAATGAAATGTTCTTCGACACAAATGCATGCTTTTGAGAGCAAATGCAAATGCGAGATTTTGAGAAAAGTGCAGGCTTTTGCAACAAATCTGATGTGATGTGCTGTATGTATTAATTGTATTGAGAAATTCACTTACTGGTTTGCAAATATTAAGGATGATTTGAGAAATGCTCCAAAGCACAGAAAAAAAAAAAAAGTACCGAATCGTGAAAATGTGCTAAATGAAACAAATATGAATTTATCCCTTTTATTAATAAATATTGAGAAAAATAATAGATGGGTTAAAACTGAAATCAAGAGTAAATTCCTAAAAAAAACAGAAACATCCAAAAAAAAAGAAGGAAAAAAGTAATAAAAAAAAAACAGCACATCAAACACCGTCGGGGTTTTGCTTTTGTGCTGTTCAACGCAACCCGGAAAAACTATCTGTATGAATTTTTGCGTTATAAATTATTTGGCAAAAAAATACAAATAAAAAAAATAAATTAATCGGTCGACCTCTAATTACATGCAAAAAAAATTTATTAAACAATCTTTACCGTGTAACTACACAAGCAGGTTTCGGACACAGAGTCAAACACGATTACAAGAGATGATCAGGAGGTTGTGTTTGTACGATACACGCCAAACTCAAAGTTTAGGCGAGTCATTTCGTAAGTGCAGGAACTTACGATACGGAAACTTTCCGGCATTGCGGGGAACCAGAGATGCCATCGATGCACCGAGGCATTTATACATAGAGGCAGGAGGCATTGTGCTGACTCACTGCTACACATTCGAACGTGGCTCGGCTTTCGCTGACGAGGAGCATCATTCTGATTCCTCCGACTCAGTCTGCCCACCCTTCATTCAAAAACAAAACACAACGCCCTATAAAGAAAAACAAACAGAGTCTGCTGAACAGTTTGGGATTAAACACCTTTGGACTCTGAACTGTAACTCAGAGTCGTATTCAGTTTTAGTTCAGTATTGCTGCTATAGTGTGGTCCAGAGCACCACCTAGAGACCAATATGCAATAGCCCCACACTTTCTCTCTCTCTCTCTCTCTCTCTCTCTCTCTCTCTCTCACACACTCACAGAGAGCTTTCAATCAAGACACGGCTTTTGGCGTGTTCCAAAAGTAGACCAATTCTGCATCCGAAATGAAAAGCACTAGACTGAGCAAAAAGAGAGAGCGCGTGAGAACACAAACATGAATTTGACTGTTTATTTTGAGTGAGTAAGTTAGTGTGTGTGTGTGTGTGTGTGTGTGTGTGTGTGTGTGTGAAAACAGGCTCGCACAGGAAACGCTCACACCCTGTGAGACGTGTGAAAATGTCAGGCTGATGTAACGGTTTCACTTCCGCCTTCTGATGTGTGAAACGTGTGAAACAGACACAGACACACACAGACACAGTAGCAGCAGCAGCAGCAGCAGCAACAACTCCCAATCTATAAAGAGCCGTTCTAGGAGAACACCAGGGAGAACGAGGAGATAGGATGCCACTGACCCTTGCGCAAGTCTGCCCTCTAGCAGGCGATGTGTGCATGACTGCGACATGAGGCTTGCTGATGGAATTTATTCGCTTAATTACTTTTGAAATAACAACAATGAATAAAAAATTAAATAAATAAATAAATAAAATAAAATAGACAGAGCTTCAGGAAGTAAAACCTCTTGCGCTCTTTCTATCTTCCTTCCATCTTATTTCACACTCACACAAGTTAAGGCACTAGGAACTCTATCGTCCTCTTCACGGCCCTCTTCCTGGCGTTTCAAAGGTTTCCGATAAGAGCGATATCAAAAAGTTTCGAGATTAGTTCTGTAACACGGCAACGGATGGCAAGCACGAGGCTGCACGCAAAGTCACAGGGAGCGCCGACCTTCATGAGTCTTCTTTTTTAGACTGTTGTGGACGTTTTAATCGCTCGCCGTGAGAAGGGACAAGCCGAAATTTGCTTGCAGAACGAAACATGCCAATTGGACTTTTCCCGACTGGTCCTTCTACGTATAAATGCCACTAGCCGAATACAGGAACCCCGTCCCACCCCGAGCCACAATCAGCCCAGGAATGTCAGGGAGGAAGCAACGGGAACAATACTGAGCAGTATGCTCTCCTCCCACAACACACACAAACACACACACAAATACACTGTTCTGCCTGAGAAAAACAGGAAGACTTTCGAGCACTTGGACAATAAAATTACAATGAATGATGAATCAGATAAAGAGGTGCTGAGAGTGAAACAATGCATATTACACAAAAAAAACATGGAAGTCTGACCAAACGTCCATAACCAATGGAGTCCCATCAAACACTCACACACACACTTGTAATGTTTCTTATAATGGTCTTACAATCATTGGGCAGAACCTCAACCCACAAATGTTTGACTTGATGAAATATGTCCTTTCCTCATTCGTCCGTCAATGATTACTCAAAATGGCACAACCACGAGCTGATGATATCGATGTGGATGCCTCCGCATACACTTCGAGGATGAAGGAAGTTGTTGAAAGACAAACTCTTAGACATTCGACCTTGCTGTGACCTTGTCTGGACTGTCAGAAGGACAAGCTGAGCACCACTTAAGGACATATATATACTCACACACACACACACACACACACACACACACACACACACACACAACCTCACATGCTTTTTATTTCACCTTCCCTTTACACTTTGCTTGTGTACACGCAAATCCGCAATTTCCGTCCAACACAGGAGCATTCAACAACAGTCATTCAGTAACTATGAGGAAGTTGAGATCATTCTGATGTCACTTGCCTTTCGACCACAAGCGCTCACTTCTATACACAGGCGAAAAGTCTTTATAGTGTCATTTCACAATCAAAATCAAATATATATGTATGTATATATAAGTATGTATGTATACATATATATATATATATATATATGTGTGTGTGTGTGTGTGTGACACACACACACACACACACACACACACACACACACACACACACACACACATTTACATACACCCACAAACTTCTCAGACTGAGACTAAAAGGGTCGCACAAATAATTTGCGAGATTTATTATCTTTTTAATTCATTTTGAGACCGTGCACGTTATGATTTCTTATGCACGAGTTTAATCAATTTAACTCGTGCCAACTTTAACGAATTACTTAATTCAATTAATATAATAAATAAATATTATAATATAATAATCGCATTCATTGTATTTATTTGTTGATTGATTTGTATAAAATATTATAAAATATGTTCAAATGTTAATGATCACAAAATGTTAATGATAAAAAAACTTTGCTGATTATTTTTGCGGTGTAAAAAATGACAAGCGATGTCATGTTTTGCATTTCTTCGGACCGTACCAATTTGAACTGTACTGCGATTTAAAATCCGAATTTCTGGGAATCACACACACACACACACACACACACACACACACACACACACACACACGAGAGAGACATACCTTTGAGCCATAGAGCAGCGACAGAGACGGCAGGTCCGGGAGAAAAAGCAGTCCTGCAGTCCTAAATCTCATTAACTGCAAGAAACGAAAAACAAGACATTTTTTTTTTTTTTTTTTTTAGGTTAAATGTTTTTTTTTTTTTTTTTTTAAATGTTAACTCAATGTACACAAATGTTAGTAATAGTAATAAATAACTTAAAAATAATAAATAAATATTTATGTTTTGCATTACTTCCCAGTAAACTGTAAAGAATTTGAAACGAGGTACGTACTGAACCGTGAATTTTGTGTAATATCTGTAGTAGACTAGTGTTACCAGTGTTTGAATTATGTCAAAGCTCTTGGGGGTCCCCCCTAGAAGCCCCCACCCCACATAGCCCAAGATTAAATGAGCATTAAATAATAAAAAGCAGACATTTTGCACTTTTTTTTTTGTAATAAATGTTTTTTCTGTTCATGTACCCAGGTATTGTTTTGCACTTTATTGGGTCCCTTAAAGCTTATGGGAGGTCCGGCGCCCTCCCCAGCCCCCCATCAATTCAAACACTGGTGCTCACCACGCTTCCAGTTTTTCAGTGTAGGGACAGAAGCAAACAGAAACGCTGAGCGAGACTTAAATATGGTTTTGGTTGCAGTCCCTGTGATTAGCGCTGTATCTTTCTGCTCCGTCGATTCGGGTTTATTTACAGATTTGCAGTTTTTTTTTTTATAAAGAAAGGAATGGATGCCGTACAGAATCCACAGGTTAGACCACTTGCAATAGTTGTATTGATTGAAAATGATTAATGCGAAGGAGATCTTTCATTTCCAATGGAACGCTGAGGTCAACTGCATCCAAAATGTTCAAATACATTTGGGGTTCAATGACAGACCATGTTTTTTCTCAAAGCCGGAACTCACATGCTGGAGAGGTTTATGCTGTAATTACATGTTACTCCATACGTTGGTTACACCAGCAGCACACAGAGAAGGCCAGTAGAAGTAGTCCACAATTTGCTTATGTGCTCCTCCAAGTTTAGATTCATGTAGAAAACCTTTTGTGCTGAAGAACCGTTCAGTCCGCCATGAACACATACAAAGACCAAAAAAAAAGGTCCTTGTGCAGCCTAGACAAAACCCACAGTCACCACCAGGGGCTTTTTATAGACGTGGTGAGCATTAGGCAGTAACTCCACATCTCATTAGCTGTGATTACTGCTGCTGCTTCCTGCAGCGCTCTGACACCAGCATGCCGATCTAGAAGAGGCTGCGCAAGTGTGTTCATGCTCACGGTTTCCAGACTCTACACAGAGGACATCGTAGGAAGCCCAACAAAGGGGGTCAAGAACATTGCTCTTTATTCTCAGGTGGTGTTTTAAACTAAACTCAAAGAAGAAACTGACTGATCACTGAATAGGTAGAAGGAAAGAGGAATGAGTGAAGGGCTGTAAAGGAAAGAGGAAAAATGTAGGAAAAAGGAACGGAAAAATGAGAAAGAAGGGGATGGATGTTTAAAAGTGTGACGAGATGAAAAAAAGGTTGGAGGGATGGATGGGATTGAGAGTCAGGAGTCAAGGACGTTAACTGGATGAATAAAAGAGTAAAGGAAGAAATGCGTGGTTGGATGGAAGAAGAGAAGGAAGAAATAAAGAGCAGAAATGAAGGATGAAGGAGAAGAAGCATGGATGGATTGATAGAAAAAAAGGGAACAGATGGATGTACACCAAAGGGAAAGGAAACTTTGGAAGGATGGATGGATGGATGAATAGATGGTTGGATGGATGAAGAGAGAGTCAGGAATGCTTGATAGGACAAAACAAAAAAAAGTGAGGGACAAACGAATAATTAAAGGAACAAAACAATGGAGAAAAAGATGATTAATTAAACGTAAATAAGTGTGTAAGTAAGCAATAAATTGAGTGGGATGGATGAGAAAGTCAGGTAAGGATAGTTAGATAAAGTGTTAAAGTAATGAATTAATACTACAAAATAATTTAAGATAATTACAATATAATTTGAGAAAAATCTAAGATATAATCTGAGAAAATTCTACGAAAAAATTTGAGATAATTACGATATAATTTAAGACAGTTCTAAGATATAATCTGAGAAAATTCTACGAAATAATTTGAGATAATTCTACGATATAATCTAAAATAATTCTATGACAATTTGAGGTCATTATTTGAAATTGAAGTTAATTCTACGAAATAATTAGATATAATTCGTAGGGAAAATGTTGGCTAATTCTTAGAAATGTAAACAGACTTGGCATTGTTTATGATATAAAGAAATGAATAAGCACTGCACTGGACCGTCCTCAGCGTGTAACAGGAAAAGCTCGATGATGCAACGTTACTGGTCTGTTTTTTTTTTTCAAAAACAAACAGACTTTCTCTACTCCTCGTCTCTGCTGAATCGAAACTCGCTCGAGTTCTGGTTTGATATTTAACCGACAGCGACGTCCTCGGGCAAAGATCAGACCCGAGGCTCCTGCTGAGTAAACTCACCACTCTGTACTCGAGTGCACGGGTGCAACGTGAATACCAATAAACACGGGATGCCACAGGATCTGAATACATTTCTTACAAACGCCACCTTGATTCGAGTTTTTTCTGCTTACAGATTTAAAATAATGTAACAATGTAATGTAACAAAAGTTTGTGGACATCCCATCCCACATTTAGTCTCCATTTCCTGTAATAATAACATCATCTGGGAAGACGTTCCAATAGATTTTGTGCTTGTGGAGATTCATCAAGACGTTTCACTGAGACCCATATACACCAGATCTTCATGGAGCTCGAGTCTCCAATGTTTTATGCCCCTGCATCTAAAGACGTCATATGGCTGGGAAAATGGGTGTCCGAATACTTTTGCCTACACAGTGGACTCATATACATTGTGCGGTCCAGATCTGGGGGGGGGTTCCCCTGTTTTTTTTTTAATAACAGGCTTTTCCTTTTTGTCACCAAACTCAGCAGACGTCTGACAATTCTAGTCTGGACATATGGATCTGATTGCATTAGAAAAATAAACCGTGACTGCTGTAAATATTTTAACTGCTGATCAGTGAACCCCTCGAATCGCTTCCACAATCATGTCACTGATTCATACATTCGGTCTGAGCGGTAAAACCCCGATAAGATTTCACTTCAAAACAACAGCGATCTATTTCAGGATGAGAATCGCTGCACTAGATGTTTTTATTTTAGGCGGGTCAGCGTTCCACTTTTCCCTCACAGGCTCTTTTCTCTCTATCGCTCTCTCATACCAACTATATCATTTTATATTTGTACAAGCCAAAAACAGGCACCAAAACAGGAGAGTTTTTTGGGAAGACATTGGTGTTCACGTGTCCTGTTTGGAGGACGTATCATCCCGAGGTTCCACCTGCTCTGTATTCTGAGACTGGACTGGATAATTGTGTGAATGAGCAGCCAGTGTGTGTGTCGAGTTCACTCGCGTGTTATTTGCAGCTTTTCCACATGCATGAGACCAAAAATAGAGCTTTCCACTGGAGCACTTTTTCTTTTTCTTTTTTTAGTGATTAAGACTAAATTTTTAGAGCATTTTTTAGTAATTATCTTTTTTAGAGCACCTGTTTAGTGATAACTTCTTTTTAAAGCGATTTTTAGGTTATTACTGTTCAGAGCCCTTTTTTTGTGATGACTACTTTTTAGTGATTTAAACTTATTAAAAAGATTTTGATTGACTTATTAAGCAAAATTATGACAAGGGAAAAATAGTGTGATACACAGTTTTTCCCGGCTATATATTTTCCCACGTTTTTGAATTCCTCTGGTTTTAAATGTTTTTCGACAGATGATACTTGTAATTAGTAACATAAATACTAGAATATTACAGTATATACAACAATAATGTTTTCCTCACACTGGCAGCCGTTTTAGTCACAATCTGGAGCACTGTATAAAGACTATGAAGAGAAATCTTAGGCCATGTCCACACAGATATGTTTTCCTTTGAAAAAGTATTTTTCTTTCTTTGCTTCAGCCTTCTGGTTACACGGAGACGACATTTTCAGCCAACAAAAACTGAGCTTTTTGAAAAAGTCGATAAATGAGGAAACGTTGCCGTGTGGACCGTGAAAACGAAGGCTTTCAAAAAAAACGACGCCGCATTTTTAGTCATTGATGCGACGTTTCAAAGAGCTAGAAAGTTTATAAAATAACACGCTTTTAGACATTTTCTAATTTATCCGGATTAGTGTTGACGTGGCCTTAGATTATTGGTTTCAGCACAAGTTGAAGACCATCATTTTTTTTTTTGTCTTTTCAATGGAATACAGCCAGAAACTTTGTATGGGGTATAGTTAAAAAAAAAAAAATCTATCTAAAAAAATCTAAAAAGCAGTTCAGCTAGGCTAAAATAGGTATTTACTGTGATCTCCCCTTTACTGGAGCAACTGCAGGAACCTCGCTCTCATAACTCTTAATAATAAAACCCTAATTAATGTCTATGCCAACACTTGTGTGTGCTTCTATTTCATGCCTGAGTGACTGCTGTGAGGAAGCTCTATGACACCAGGTTTGCCTTGTCTTCAGCGTCGCATACGTACGAAATGTAATTTTTAAGATGTTAAGATCAAAATGTAAGACCTATAATCTTTCTCAAAAACACACACAAATACAGTAAAAGAGAGTTGATGGGGAAGTGCCATTTTTTATATCGCTAAGTATCGCTAAACTGCATTCGTCTGTGGGACGATCCGAGAGATTCGTTCCAATAACAGAAAGCTGATTGGCTGTTGCATGTTGGTCTCATTTATAGTCGTAATACAGTGAATGACATTTGAACGAGCAAAAGAAAGAACTACAACGCAACGCATTTGAAGTAGCGATACATGGACACCGGACACAAAGGTGGTTTAGGCCACAGACTTTTTTGTTTTTTGTAATGTGTGTATATATTTTATATTTATATATTACATACACAGACAGTGTACAGACAGACACACTACATTATCACAACGCTCTCACTGGTGAAGCCTCCACTGTCCAGGAGTCGAAGAAGTTCCCCAACACCGAATCCCAAAATCTGATCACTTCATTGAAATCCTCTAAATGTTCTCAGGACATCGACCTTAAACAGATGAAGTCACAACCTGGAAATGCACATTATTATTTGATCGAAAAAGTGAAGTGGGAACAAAAAACACGATTATGAGAACATGGAGAACACTGAAATCTTTCCAGCCAAAAATTTCACGAACTGTTACCACAAAAGCAAGAGACAAACAACTGTAGAGGTTTTCTGAAACATCTTCCCAGAAGAGTGGAGGTTTTTAATAACAGCAAACAGTAACCAAATGTGGAATGGGACATTCAAAAAGGGAACGAGTTTTGAGGAACAGATAGAGGGAGAGGGATCACAAGAGAAGGAGAAAAAGAAAGAGAGAAACTGAGAGAGAGAATGAGAGAAAGAGAGAATGTGAAGGAGTGAGTGAACAGAAGATAAAGAAAATGGAGGGCGAGAGATAAAGAGAGAGTGAGGAAGAGGAAGAGAAAGGGGGAGAGAAAGGAGAGAAGTTAGAGAGTAAGAGAGAGAAATATAGTGTGCTTGAGGAAGAGAGTGAGAGTGAGAGAAAAAAAGGGAAAAGGAGAAAGAGGGAGAAAGATAAGAGGAGGAAGAAGAGAAATTGGGGGGAAAGCAGGTTAAAGAGAGAGAGAGAGAGAGAAAGAGAGAGTTGTTTAAAGAAAATGTTTAAAGACACTCCATATAATATAATAACACACTCCACACTTTGAACACACTGAAGGCGACACTACACGTTTTGTTGTACTGTTACATCACTGAGTTTCAGGTAGGCGAGAGAGCGAGCGCAGAGAGAATGTCCCTGTTGCAGGTCAGTACACAACGGCAGCACTGCAGCTCTCTCGCCTGAAAGACTGCAGCGGGGGACAAGAGAGAGATGAAAGGAGGGGGAAAAAAGGGGCAAAGGTCAATAGAATCATATCTCAATATAGACGTCAGGGCTAGAAAGTAGAGCAATACAACACACTTCATGCGGAAGGAATGTCTTACACAAGGAAGTGTTTTATAAAATAAAACTCGTGGAACATTTTGTAATCAGTGTATTTTTATGATATAATAATTGTTTAAAAATTCCATTGAAAAAAACAATGTTTTGGAGAGGGCCAGATAAAAAAATAATAATAACAATGCAATTTTTATATATATATATATATATAAATGTCACCAAATTAGAAGTTGACCAATCAATGATGAAACTACAGACTCCAAAATCCATACCGATAGTTTTTCCAGGTTGCGTTACACAGTACGAGAGCTGAGTCTATTGCCGATTCACCGATGCCATGTGATGTTTGAAGTGCTCTTTTTCGTTTTTTTTTTTATTTTTATATTTATTCATAGAATTTATATATTCATATTTATTTGATTATGCACATTTTCATGATTCAGTACTGTATTTTTTTGTAATAAATTTCAGTACTATTTTAGATGGAGATTTAGATCCGTTGTCAATCAAACAGTTGATTGTTCGGTTTTTCAAAAAGTACGATCCAATCTAATCTAATCTATTTATGACTACCGACTATATCGTCACGTCCTCAGCCCTGCTAAAAGGTCTATTTCCATTACAGCTCATTACAGCCTACACACAACACGATGAAGCTCAGACCCACAACATGGTGTTTACCTGTTGTACAAACCGCCAATCCGGAGATCCTGTCCTAATGCACGGATATCCCCATTTCATAACCATAGTCTGATTACAGGCAAAAAGAAAAGGATCAGACATTCGCCTGTAAGAGAGATACAGCCGGAGATCCTCGAACAAAATTACTGATCTATTCCTGGTACCGGAAACAAAACTTGGCGTGCGACGGCAAAATGTGAACGACGGTAAATAAGGCGCACCTCTTCCATCGAGACCACATTAATACCGCACAAGTGTGTGTGTGTTCACGTGGGAGCAGATGACTGGGTGGACGTGGCCACAATACAGACGCTGACCGTATTAAACATACACACACCCCTATATACTGTACAGCAGTCCATTAGAAGTTAATCCCTAAATACCGCAGACAGGGGAATTGTGGGTAATTCCACATTATATGTTGTCTTCCACAGGGATATCAATTCCAAGGGTTTTTTTGTTTGCTTTATATCACTCGTACAAAACAAAACAAACGTGCAACTAGGTAATGCACATCTGAGAGCACAACACAAAAACGCTTTCAGACGTGCAGCCTGGATGATCTTTACTCTTTAGCCGAGCGCTGGAGAACTCACTGCTCTTGTATTGCCATGGGATCACGCAAACCAGGTCTAGGATGCATATGACAATATAAGCATCCCGTTTTTTTTTCTGTACAGCAGGAGCACCAAACAGATTTACAAAATTATTTATTTTAAATTATATTTGTAAAAATATTTAAAAAATGTGCTGTATTTAAAAAAAAATTCTCAATGTACAATACTATAGAAAAGAAACTTGGATATATATTCGAGTAGTTAAGGTGCAGCTTGTACAGCACTACGGATTTACTGTCCTCCGAAAATAACAACATGCAGCCATTATTGTCTTAATAACTGCCAACAAAAGTAAATACACCCCGAGTGAACATGTCAAAACTGTGTCCAAAGTGTCAATATTTACTGTAAGCACCATCCAGCACTTAATCCTTAATCCTCCTGGGCATGAAATTCATGACATGAATAATGACATCACAGAGCTGCTGGATGCTTGAGGATTCAGGTCTGAAAACCTCGCTGTACATGATGGAATCCATGTTTCCCCTTAATGAACCGCAGCTCCCCAGTACCAGCAGCACTCATGCAGCCCCAGACCATGATGTTACCACCACCATTGTCTTGCCCGTAGGCAAGACAATTTTCTTGATTCTCCTCACTAGAACATCACCACACATATGCTGGACACTATCTGAGCCAAAGAAGTTTAGTCTCATCAGACTACAGGACATGTTACAGTAATTCGTGCTCTTGGGCAGGTCATCTCAAGCAAACTGTGGGCTTTTTTGCAAACCAGCTTCAGAGGAAGTTTCCTTCTGGGACGACACCACGCAAACCCACTTGTTGCAGTGTGCGGTGTATGATCTGAGTACTGACAAGTGGAACTTCTGCTTCTGCAGCCTCTAAAACAATGCTGCAGCACTCAGCACCTGACGCACAGCATGAGGACTCGACTTCTTTGATTGGCTACTGTTCTTTAAATGCCATGCCAGCATCATTGGAATAAAAGTAACAGCACAGCAATAGAGTCTTGCAGTTCAATTACTGTATTATCGACAGTGGTTATATAAGGTTTAATACTTCCAGGATTATCTTTGGTTACACACTTTGAAACACTCCGAAATGAGTATTTTTGAGTAAAATTTGAGTATTAAAGTGGATTATTGTATTAAAAAGTTCATTAGCATATTTTGAGGGTCATGTACAGGACAGACCAAAAGTTTGGACACACCTTCTCATTCAAAGAGTTTTCTTTATTTTCATTAATATAAAAATTGTAGATTCACACTGAAGGCATCAAAGAAGGCAAGAGAGAGGCTTGGCACTTGTTGGCCCTTTTGCCTTCACTCTACGTTCCAGCTCACCCCTAAACCATCTCAATTGGGTTCAGGTCCAGTGACTGTGGAGGCCAGGTCATCTGGCGCAGCACCCCATCACTCTCCTTCTTGGTCAAATAGCCCTTGATGCCTTCAGTGTGACTCTACAATTTCAGTGTGACTCTAGAAAACTCTTTGAATGAGAAGGTGTGTCCAAACTTTTGCTAAACCATCTCAATTGGGTTCAGGTCCAGTGACTGTGGAGGCCAGGTCATCTGGCGCAGCACCCCATCACTCTCTTTCTTGGTCAAATAGCCCTTGAGGCCTTCAGTGTGACTCTACAATTTCAGTGTGACTCTAGAAAACTCTTTGAATGAGAAGGTGTGTCCAAACTTTTGGTCTGTACTGTATATTTTGCAGTGATCACATAATTTAGCAGAAAAGAATGTGCGAGTCTGGATTGTCTAATACGCCATCTTGTGTATCCTGTCTAAACGTGATTGGATTTAAACAGAAGTTTGAAGAATTGTCTAGTTTATAGTACGGTTGATTTGACCTAGCTGGTTATTTACAAATTTTACGGCATTCGCCAGACACCCTTATCCAAAGCGACTTCTATTTCTTCTTCTAGCTTGCTCAGTAGGAGAGGAGTGAGAGGGATTTGAACTCATGACCTTCAAATCCAAAGTCTAATGCCTTAAACACTAAGCTACCACCTCCCATCATGTTAAGTTTGAGGTTCGAGGGTGGGATTTTTATAGTATGTGATTCCCCGGAAATACGTGTTTATCTGGAGACCTTCTGTGAACGGCGGCAAATTTTCAAGCTGTCCGTCACCGGGCTGATGGATAAACATGTGACGGCAGCTGCGTTTTTGTAGCTTCTTTTGTCGTCCTAATCGGACGTTTGGTTATCAGACGCCCCTGAATCAGCCTGTGCAGGTGCAAGAGATCGGATTTCTGCACAAACACAAACGCAGAGGGTGAGCGATGGCGGGCCGTTCCTCAAAGCGGAAATGATGCGCGTAATCATACTAATCTATGCTAATTACACACCACGGAAAAAATGATCTGATTATCATGTGAAAAAGGTGGGAGGGGTGTCTAGTCTCACAGACAAATAATTTAGGTGGCAAATAACAAATATAAGAAAAGCGCTTGGAGCATTCACCAGCCCCCTGCCATTCCTCCCTCACTCCCTCTCTTCCCCGTCTTTCGTAATAACAGACTGTTCCCATGGGGTGATTACCATACTGCACCAAATCTGTCCATCATTCATGAACCATCACCTGCGGGCAGACGGACGTCCCAGTCAGGCGCAAACCTGCTGTGAAATCAGATTTGCCTAAATGGACCAATTACTGCCTTTTGTGTGTAGATTATCACATTTCCCCGGGTGTTGTTTTGTTTCATGCGAAATACAACAATTCTGCGGTTATGAGGAGAAAAGTGCGCCAACAAATCCATCCTGTAAACGATTACGAACGTTCGACAACATTTGTGGTGGGTTTTCTCCTGCCTGAGATGCAAAACTATACGATCAAAAGTGTCAAGGCACTTGACCACATGATGTGTATGTGCTTTCTGAACACCCTCTTCCACAAGTAGTCCCCATTTTCTGTTAAAATAACCTGCACTTTTCTAGAGGTTGCTCTGGATTATGTGATGATTTGTGCTCATTCAGCCACAAGGGTGATGTAGGTGACGTGAGGAGGATTCATCCAAAAAATGTTTAATAGGGTTTAGAGCTTTATAGTAGCTTACCCAAGATCTACCACTCCAACATATGTAAAAATGGATCTCCCTGTGGAGTTGGCTTTGTGAACAGGGGCGTCGTCGTGCTGGGATAGGTTTGGGTCTCCTAGTTTGATTGAAGGGAAAAATGTCATGCTACCTCATCCAATACAATACACTCTCTGGGGATTTTCACACATGAAAGTCTCTAGAGCTCACAGAAGTATGAGTCAACTGGTTCAGAAGACAGCGACTCGCCTTATACAACCATGGTGTGGTGAAAGAGCGTTATAGAAAATCCCCTTTGTATCAGCCTGGCTTCCGGACTGATACGCTACAACAGCCATTTAAAAAGTTACAATCCTGCCAGCATTTTGAGGCCACACCTGGTACTGAAACTAGACTGTTCAAGGGAAACTGTAGAGCTGTTCCTATTAAAGTGGCCAGTGAGGGTATAATCTTGTTGGTTAAGGAAGAAAAAAATATCAGATTTGCGGTGTATGATGCTCTGCACCATTTCTCTCTCTTGCATCGAGAGGTCACGAAATTTGAATAAAAAAATGTATCTTCATACACAAAATCGCAAAAGTTTGCGGACATCTGGTCATGAGTACGGCATGTGCTTTTTAAACATTGGGTTCCACATATAGTGCCAATTTACTCTTATAATTCCCTTCACTCTTCTGGGAAGATGTTCCACTAGATTTTGGAGTGTGCATGTGGACATTTGTGTGCATCAGCCACAAGGGTGTTAGTGAAGTCGGGTCCTGATGTAGGTGAGGTGAGGAGGCAGCGTTCCAATTTATCCCAGAGATGTTCAGTAGGGATGAGATCAGAGCTCTATAGGAGCCCGCTCAAGATCTTTCTCTCCAAAGCATGTTAACAGATCTTCAAGAAGCTCACTTTGTGCACAGGAACATTACCATGCTGGAACAGTTTTTGAGTTTCCAAGTTGAAGTGAATGCTACATTTTGTTATACCACATCCAAAGACGTCCTGTACGATTTTGTGCCTTCAGCTTTGTGGTAACAGTTTGGAGAAGAACCACATATAGCAGGAAAAGAGTCAGGTGTCCCGATACTTTTGGCAATATTGTAGATGAGCAGGGCAACAGTTCATCTCTCAATGCTGGGTGCTTAGTTTCTTGGGGTGCTTATGATGACGATTTTGAGGGCTTTGATGACTCGCTAGCTGATTATACACATTGGGTTTGAAGCATGTGACCTTCCCGTAGATACGAAACAGTATTTTAGATTGTTTAACACTTTAATGAGTAGCTAAACCTCTTGTGTGAAAATAGTTTGTGAATTTGCATTGTACATAAATTTGCATAGTCGCTCTTAAAGGTAAAAAAAAATGTAAATTATAAAAAAGATTAATACAGTGCCATATTTATAGACATGGTCCCCAGAAATCTTACACACTCGGTTCTGGGATGCAACCTGGTTTTGGGGGACCAGGCTCCTGTAATGACACAATTAGAAAGACTGTTTATCGGGTTGCTACAATGACGACATCTAAACTATTTACAGAGTTCCAGACCCGTGCAGTGTCGCTGTGCACCCGGTATGATCTAACCTAAAGAGTACGTGCTAATATAATATTCAGTAGCCTACATGGGTATAGAGCAGCGGATGCCAAACTTAAAAAAAAAAAACACACCATTTACAAACGGGTTCCCGAAAGAATCCGATCTCCTCCACTGTTTCATCCAATCAGTTTACAAAACAAAATGAGAAATAATCACTAATAGCTTTTTGTGCTAATATTTTGAATTGGTTAGTTTTGTCATTGTCCACTAGTGAGCAGTTAATAACCTGAACAATGAACAATGGAATTGTAATGAATGGACATTCGTTGTTAAAGATGAGGATGGGTTCCCTTTAAAGTCTGGTTCCTCTTAACGTTTCTTCCTCATACCATCTCAGAGAACTTTTTCTTTGCCATAGTCGCCATGGTCTCACTGATTAGAGACAAACTTCTAATGAAATTAAATGTATATTTGTTTTATCTGTGTGTGTGTGTGTGTGTGTGTGTGTGTGTTCATGTTGCACAGGCTGTTACACTGTATTGGAGGTATAACAGTATGTGTGTGTGTGTGTGTGTGTGTGTGTGTGTGTGTGTGTGTGTGTGCATGTTGCACAGGCTGCTGTTACACTCTATTGGAGATTCAACAGTGTGTGTGTGTGTGTGTGTGTT
>MU551654.1:1528024-1555060 GCA_024362625.1 Silurus asotus
TTCATGTTGCACAGGCTGTTACACTCTATTGGAGCTCCAACAGTAAAAGTGTGTGTGTGTGTGTGTTCATGTTGCACAGGCTGTTACACTCTATTGGAGCTCCAACAGTATAAGTGTATAAGTGTGTGTGTGTGTGTGTTCATGTTGCACAGGCTGTTACACTCTATTGGAGCTCCAACAGTAAAAGTGTGTGTGTGTGTGTATTCATGTTGCACAGGCTGTTACACTCTATTGGAGCTCCAACAGTATAAGTGTGTGAGTGAGTATAAAATCTAGTTCCTGTATGACTCTACACTTAGTTTATTTCCGAAATGCGGGCGCGCGCACACATACACCAATACAATAATAAACTCGATGATGATGATGATAGTGATGGTGATGATGAAGATGATAAAGGGCCGCTTCTTACCTTCACGCGCAGCCTTTAGCTTTAGCATTACAGCAGTCCGACTTCTCTCTCCGCCTTTCCGAGCGCGTTTCGAAAACCACTCCGGCGAAATTCACATCAAATCCTCCGCGTGTAATTGTTTGATTTCGCGCGGTTGCGGTATTTATTATATTTATTGGTCCTTTTAAAACATCTAAAGGGGGAAAAGAAAAACACAGAAAAGAAACTCGACGGATGGCGATCAAGCCCCGCCTCCCTGTCCGTCACCCCGAATAGCGCGAGCTAACGGCCACATCTCGTTTCTCGCCTCCTGATTGGACTAGGCTGCTGTCACTGAGCGTGAAGCCTCTAGCCCCGCCTTTAGAGCGCTCCGATTGGCCCCCCTTGTCCAGAACGCGGAAGTGCTTCCCCAGTCCTATTCGTTCGACGGAGCGTTGATTGGCTGCGAAAAGGCAAAAAAATAAAAAATAAATCTCGCTGGTTCTCGTCTGCCATTGGACATTAATGGCCTCGTCCCCCACCCCCATGCCAAGCATTATAATAGGATCATTTTATAGTTCGTAATTCCCAACATCTAACCAGGAAACAACTAAAACATCCCGCTTAACTCAGAGTTTGTGACGTCAAAGCAACATGGCTGCTCACAGCCTCCACAATGAACTGTACAGATTAGTGTGTTCAGAATGAGACCATCACTCATCATTGCTAAAACATGAAGGCATCTGGTCTATGTTTGTGTCTGGGTTCCTGATGTTCTTTCAAACAGTGGGATTATAGTCATTAAGCAAAGCATGTTGAAACCTCACCATTTTGAATCACTGGGGATTTCTGGAAATATTTTGTCAAACGTGTCTGTAAAATACCTCCATAGTCAAAGATTGTGTGGTCGACGAAGTGTCAGTACTAGCAATCAAACCCAAAACCTCCTGGCCACTGGCACGGACGGACGGACGGGTTGATAGATAGATAGATAGATAGATAGATAGATAGATAGATAGATGGATAGATGGATAGATAGATGGATGGATGGATGAATGGATGGATAGGTTGATTGATTCGATGGATGGATGGATGGATGGATGGATGGATGGACAGACAAGCAGACAAACCCTCTGGACCAGAGATGCCCATACCAGGGCCTGCAGGCCAAAGTTGGCCCATGTGACCTTTGATTTGAACTCATAATCTTCTGGCCTCTGATCTCTGTAAGTCTTGGTGTTACAGTGTACAATGTTCTCTTCTGGCACACAATGTGTTCACGTGTTGCCCAAACTAGCCATGCCATATTATAAGAAGAGCAAAAAAGTAGAAAAATGCACATTGGAAAGATTTCTGAAAAGTAAGGACCAGCTTCATGTCTCAGATTAAAGGTCATTAAATAATACATTGGCTTATTTCTCACTGTACTATAAGTTTAACTGAACTTTGAAAATCATGATTGAGAGAAACCAAGACCAGTTTTATTTTAATATTTACATTTATGGCATTTGGCAAATGCCCTTAATCCAGAGCGACTTACATTTATCTTATACATAAAACTGAACAGTTATGGAGTTAAGGGCTTACTAAGGGGTTCAGGAGTGAATGGCTGATTTGGAAAATTATTTATGGGGTGGCAAAGGGGTGGCATGAGTATTATAAGGGGTGGCAACACTGAATCAATCATCCTTGCGTGGTTATTAAGGATTCAAGGAATGATATACATATTTGTTGTGGTCAACATTTTTAAGATAAGATAAGATAAGATATACCTTTATTCGTCCCACAGTGGGGAAATTTCTTTGTTACAGCAGCAAAGGAAAGAAATAAAAAGAATAATAATAAATGCAAATATATAAAGTGAATATAAACATATAATAATATACAGTATAAACCCAGTACAATGTATAAATACAATAAGGGAAGAAAAAAGGTACGCATTGCAGGTAGTATTTCACACAGGTAATTATTGCACATGTTGCATGTAATATTGGTTTTAAAAAATTAAATAAGACTAATATGTGATTGACTTGACCCTGTTATCTGGATTTAAGACATCAATTAAATATGATTGTATGGTATCTTTAACACATACAAATGATTCTATTCATTAAAAGAGCCAAAAGAGTCGTTTGGTTGTGATCAGTGATCGGGCTGGTTGCACTGAATGTGTTTGATTCACAAAAACAAAGCAGTTCATAAGAGTCGTTTGTTCAGACTACACTTTAATACAAAAGAGAAGATTTCTTTGCTGTTATTTACAGGTATTTGTTTTTCACACTGAAGTGCCGCTGTTGTAAATTGCTAGAGGAAACTAATTAAATATATATTTCATACACTGGGATACCAGTGCTAGAGTGGCAGATGGGATGGAAATGCACAGAAGTGGTAGATTAGTGTGGCTGGGATTTGAACTCACAACCTTCAGATCCAAAATCAAATGTTTAACCACTAAGCTACCTCCTTCTTGCTTTTTAATTTAATGCTGGGTATAATGCAACATTTTTTTTTGGCCCACTGCCTTCGAACAAGTTTGCTTCTTCTTGACCCTACATAGGAGGCACCTCCGCTGTGAACTGATCTAACACTGTTTTTTCCACATCTTCTCGTTATCGTTGAAGTTTGAGGATTGGGAATCATTTAAGTACTTAGAATTCATTTATCATTTATGTTTGAACTGTTTAATAGATGGTCCTGATGATGTGTCCAGGAGTATTGAGTATCAGAGTATTGAGTATCAGAGTGAGATGGTGGCTCTAAATCTAATGCATGACAGCACCATGGTCTTTGGTTTAATCCTTCCTGTACGTGTTCCTATGTTTTCCATATATGGTTCATTCCCACCTCAGACTTTTTGGTATGTTATCACACATCTAATCATGTATTAGGTGACGTAAAGATTTTTTTCAGTGGGGATTTCGTTGCTGTCCAGAAACGAGACTTTTATCACTGAGGAGAAATTATGATAGAAACGAATCCAATCCGAGCAGGGTTTCAGTGGCGCGTTCTTCTGGCGACATCTGCTGGTCAGAGAGAAGAAGTGCAGGTGAAATGTACATTAGGATTGTGGATTCTACAGCGTTTTTTTTTGCTGCAGAAAGTTTTATTTGGTAACAATAAACTTGTTTAAAGCAGAATGCAATAATTGTACCTTTATAGTAACGATTTTGTGATAAAAATAAATGTTACTCCCCGTCGGGGAATCGAACCCCGGTCTTCCGCGTGACAGGCGGAGATACTGTCCACTATACTAACGAGGAGGAGATAGTTATAACCACCTGGTATATATTCTTATACATATATATACATCACGACAACAACACGACTAAACATTTTGACGTTCTTGTTTGTAAACAATGACAACAGGACTTCTGGTGGTAAAATTAATGAACTAAGTATTTTATGAAAAGTTCAGGCTTTTGCAAGAAATCCAACGTGTTGTGCTGTTTGTACACATTGTTTTTACTTACTGATTATTACTGCAAACATTATGGATGATCTAAAAAATGCTCCAAAAAACTAAGAAAAAAACGTGTAACGGAAAACAGGAAGAACCATTTTATGGTGCATTTTATGATTGCTTCTCATAGTTGTGTATAGGTTGTTTTATGAAGAGCCACTCATCATTACTATTGTAATCGATCTCAAAACTGAAGTTACTTGCACACAAAATCCGCTGTGCAAAAAATAAAGGGGAATTCAACCTCTTAATAACTGCATTATTGAGAATGGAACCACCAGGCATGAAAACAGAGAAAGGTCAAGGAGGAAGTTTATGGATGTGGTGCAAAGAAGACATGCAAATAATTAATTTCAATGATGTATTATATAGACGGATGAATCACTGCAGCGACCCCTAATGAAAGCAACCGGCAGGTACATCTATAATTGTATGTTTCATGATTTGAGTTCTATTATTGACCAGTATAGGAAGCCCCGCCGTGAGGCAGGGCATCAAAAAATTAGTTGATACTCATAATGTTCCTCCCCACGGAAATCTTTAGTAAAAGGCGAAAGATTTATACGATCTGAAGAGAAACAAGAGTGTATGACTTTAACGCTGCCTCGCACCAGCAGGGCATTCGGAACAACACAAATCCTAATGACGGCAACCAAAACATGGCGCAATAAAATCACCCTAAATTACTTTAAATAAAATAACTACTATTGTTAAAACGTTAATCTCAAAAATGTATCCGTGCAAGTTTATACATTTACACAAACTAATTCTTCGATTAAGCGTTCACGCGCAATGCATGGTGGGAATTGTTTGTCTCCGCCCCCTTTTGCTCACATGGTTCTTTAAGAGGATCAGCTCCTCCCACTCAGACCCTTCAGTAGAGCAGAAGAGCTTTAGCCCTGTGTAATCTGCTGAAGTAATCTCAAGATGTTTCACAGAAACATTCTCACACGAAGCAGATCTAAAAATCATGACCATGAACTGTTCACTGTTTAATATAAACCATGTTCCTGACTCTCAAGATTGCTGTTGGTTCTCAGTGCAACATGAGTCTGGTATCTCAGAAAACGAGGCTTTAATCAACAGATTACACTCTTTTTAACTGAATACCTTATTAAAATTAATATTTTTCTTCTTTTTTTAAATGTAGAAAATATATTTTTATTCCCTGTCATCACCTGCTCCATGTAAATGTTCTAATATTTTGCTCAAACATACGATAAATTTTTTAAAAATGTGTATATTGTAGTCATCAAGTTTCATTTTCATTTTCATTCATTTTAAGATTTCAAGATTTTTATTTGTCACAAACATAGTTATATACTGAATCCAATTTTTTCTAATGATATTCCATTCGTTCTTATATAATGGACATTTACGTTGTCTCTTAGAAATAATCTACGAATAATCTCTGTATAAAAGGGTTTAGTTCATCCATGTTACGTAAGAATCAATAATTAATAATAATAAATAATCAAATAATTTGTATTTATTATTATTTTTTTAATGTTACAGCCCAACATTCAGGAAACTTTTAAACGACTCTCAGCGATCTAACTGTAACCTGAAGAGCTAAATATAAATTTCAGCTGGATGTAGCATGCTAAATATTGACTATAGTGAATAGTGTATATGATGGAAATGACAATTAAACCTACTTGAATTGATGACTGACTGATCATTGCATGAATGTTTCTAATAAAGTGAGTGATTAATCTTTCTATCTGTATAGTATTGATATATAGTCACTGTTTTGACAGTGATTGAAATAAGAAAAAGAAAGGTGTTTTAAACTTGTCACATGTACTTTAAAGCATAATAACATTTAAATATATTGAGGGTTAAGGGCCTTGTTCAGGGGCTCCAACAGTGGCAGCATTGGTGATACTGGGGATTAAACCCCTGACATTCCGATCAGTAATCCAGAGACTAAACCACTGAGTCACCGCGTCCCCAGACTGATTGTGTTGGACAATAATTGTAAATGACAATGATGACTGTGATAGACAGTAATGCAGTGATGCCTTGGACAAATCCACAACATTCTTTCTTCCTTTGCATGTTCTTCCTTTGACATTGGATCACTTTCTATCTTAGTTCTAGAATATTTTGTGAAAATTGGTTTTATGCTTCACATACACCATATGGCCATATGATCACCCATATTTCTTGTAAAAACCTTCTATTCCAGGTTTACTACCTGCTTTGTTGTTATAATAAGCTAAGGCTGAGGGGATTTTTTAAATAATGAGTAAACATGAGTATTAGTGAGATCAGGCAGTGATGTTGGTGGGAAGGTTTGGGGTTCAGTAAATGTTCAGTGGGGTGGAGGCCAGGGCTCTTTGGAGCACACCTGAGGACTTACATTGCAGCTTTAACACAGCATGTGTGCATCAACTTTGATTTGTGTAGAGTTTGTAAAGAGGAATTGTCATGCTGGGACAGGTTGAAAAAGCTAAATGTTAAATTGTTTAAACAATCTACATTGGTGTGTGTGAGATTGTCTGGTGTCTACACATCTTTGGCCATATAGTGTATATTATTGTCTGGAATGTACAGATTTATGAAGCTGGGTACACAGCATTGATGAGGCCAGTTATTAAAATTACTCCAAGCTGACATCGAGCCAGAAACCTCAAAGTACCTGTTTTGAAGGACAGTCTTTTGTCCGTTGAGTTGTCCAGAAGCATGCAGTTTTTTTTTCTCATTACACATTGCCAAGCCCCAGGGGCACAATTTATTAAAGGATCTGAAAGATGTGCTAGGACCTACACGATAGGTTGTGAATGTTGAAAAAGAGACATGACGGCAATGACGTATTGGCTTCTTTTTATTTTTGCATGTGGTCATGCCCACAACCTGTGTGGTCAAGACTTCATATTGGTGTGGTTGAGATGAGGAGACGAGGAAGTTAAAATATATCCCAGGTCAAGTGCTAAAATTAGAAAGGAAACATAATTACGGTATACGATACAAGGGATTAGGGTATCAGTCATTTTACAGCACAGTTTGGTGATACTTTCTTGCTCTAGTTCAGTCAGAACAGGGAATTGAGCAAATTAGACTTTGTGACCTTGTGCACCCCCTCTACTGTTAGTAATTCAAAACTGCAACAGGCCAGGGAGGGCCTCCTTGTGGGAAGGGCCTACTGTGTGTTTTTACACAAAGAGGTAGAGAGGCAGAAGTATTTGTTATAATCGAGCTAAAGGGCTCAACCTCAAACACATTAAAGAAAAGTAGGCCTAAGCAAGGTGAAAGTCTTCTGAGAGTTTGATTCTTCTGTGCAACCAGGACGAAATATGACGTCTGAAATACCAGAGAATGCAGGAGGAATGCAAACAGGAGCAAAAAAGGTAGGGTAAGTACAAAAGTCAAACAATGGTAGTAACTGTGTTGAAGTTTAAGAGACTGACATAGAACCAGCTCTTAAAACTGCACTATTGATGCATAGAGGAGGTAATGTAAGGGTTTGAGTGAGACATGTGAACATGCAGTTTATCAAGAATTTCCATCAAAGTGAATGGTGTCTTTTGAAATTTTGCACCAGGTTAATACCAGTTTTACATCCTAGCATGTAGTATATGTTAGTGTAGAGTTAGTACCTTTAACAGAAAGTCTGAAGACACTTTCTTGGACCTTTTAGTTCAGTTGGTGGGAAACTATAAAGCTCCACCATACAAAACCAACCTACACAAATATCTTTGTTAGAACAGGTTTGGGCCTCTTAGCTCTAATGAAGGGAAACTGTAAAACTACAGCGTACAAGTAATCATAATCAATTGCATGTTTCCAACTTTGCAGCAACATTTTGGGAAAGAACCACAGAATTGTAAAGGTCATGGAGTGCAAATACTTTTGGAAATGTATTATAATTTAGTTTGCACGTACCTCAATGTTCGCAGATACCGATACTGCTATATACTATAAAGTCATTCGTTTTATTGATGTAAAACATTTCAGTTTTCCACACAGTCCAGTTTGCAGTCTGCTTTGGTTTTCAATCATTGCAAATTTTTGATTGATGTCAAGTGTTCATCAGCATGGCGGCATACACCATATATATCTGAAACGTTCCTTAGTTTTATTTAAGAAGCTCCTCAAACTGCGTCGAAAGAACTTTAAGATGATTAATGTTTTCTTTCTGATCTTTTCTTGGTGCCGTTTTATTGACATCAGTGTCCCATAGGGGACAAACATTTACCTGAGGTGACGCAGATCTGGAAGGAGTGCCAAGAGGAGAGCTTTTGGTACAGAGGTAAAAAAAATAAAAAATAAATACTATTATGACGTATTACTCAAATTGCTCCCCTGAATTTAAACATTTTATTAAAGGAGTTCAGTTGTTTTGTTTAGCTGCACGTTTGTGTGTGTGTGTGTGTGTGTGTGTGTGTGTGTGTGTGTGTGTGTGTGTGTGTGTGTGTGTGTGTGTGTGTGTAGTATTTTCCTATAATGGCTGGCAGCTGTAGACTCTGACCTTACTATGAAAAAAAACTTCCTGACTGTATAAAGATTGCAGAAATCTGAATCATTTGTTCTTTTTATTATTTTAATGTTTATACTTATTTTCTCCCCCAGCCCTTCCACTCTCTCTTGGAAGCATGGCTATCACTGGTGGTCTAATCTACAATGGTGAATTTTTAATATTTTTTTGGTAGCAGTCTACAGATATTTTTTGAGCAATCAACTCAGTTCATTTCATAAAGATTTTGTGTAATGTAATTGTATTTATGCTGTTTATTATGTGTCTGTTTGTAACAGGGGTTTGGAAACGATCGAAACGATTTGGACCATTCCCTAAACTAGCATGTAAGTTCTTATCCAAAGGAAATGACATTGGTTTAAAAAAATACCAATGCACATAGATTTTAAGCAAATTTTGATTAAGGAACATTACTTTTTTGCCAAAAACCTGCTTGTGAGGAGAATGAATCACACATACACTTAAATAAACACCGCTTTTGACTTTTGGCAGTATATGAAAGCTGCATTATTACGCCGATTACAAATGCACCTTTGTACACAGATACTGATCCCTGTTCAACACCAACAGAACCACACCTTAAACCGATTTTACCTCCACACCCTCCTGTAGGTGCCTCTTTACTTATACACAGACTCTATATACTATATACTGTATGTAATGAACTAAAGGGCATATGTCACATACCTTGAGATTGTGGAAAGACACTAACAAAATGATGTGTGTAAAAACAGCTACTGTTTATTCATTCAGATTGAATTAAACATGTGATAGGATTATACATTTGATCATTACAAATATCTATATCTTCATTTCCAGCTTTCTTTCTCAGGCTATAGATTGGTGTGATTTTCTTTTTAAGTCCAAATGTAGCTAAGTTTATTCCATAGGTAGTTACAATATAAATTTTATTTGTTACTTTAAGAAATCATTGTTTTTCATTATCCAAATTGATAAAGACTCTTCAGCAGCTTAATAATAGGATGCAAGTACACTTTCTCTCCCTTTGCATACACAACTTTTCTCATTTGCAATAAGGAATGAGGAATCAGTTACTCTGTGGGAATAATCTCTTCTTTTTATGATACTAAAGTTACCATTGAGAGCAACTGAGGCTTCATGGTGTAATGAATGCAGTAATAATTGAATCTGTGCACCGTTTATTCCAGTGGCAGGTCTTGTTGGTTACCTAGTGGGAAAGGCTTCTTACATGGGAACATGTAGAGATAAGTTTCAAAAAAAGTTGGGACCGGAGTTTAGCAAAGGCTTTGGCCCAGGCTGGGGTCCAGGGTTTGGAGGTCATGGACACAGGCAAGTAATAATGTGGATTTCACTACATTACACTACATAGGCCAAACTTATAATGATGAAACACTCTTGAGACTCTCTTGTGCCTCTATTTACTAATTAATTTTTGCTGCAGTGAACTGTTTGAGTAGAAAAGCTACAGTAAAAACAGGGAAATTCACTTCTATAGTCTTCTTTCACCCAAAAGTAATACTAAGACGAGTTGTTATCTCGAGTATTTATTTAATTCTTACTCATTTCCTTACCAATGATTTGTTGTTCACACCTTTTAAAGCTTCGCATTTTCCATTTCGTGCATTTTTGCCATTTTATTTGTCCAAAAGTATATTCCAATTTAGTTTTTTACAACTTGTAGCTGATATTCATTTATTTTTTCCCTCTAAAACACTTGTTGTTGTTGCACAAGCCTAACCAAACTGCCCATACACAATATACAATAGTACAATTGTCAGTTAAGTTAATATCTATTAAAACACGACTTTAAGCAAGGTTCCTAATGTTTTGCCATACAGCGCTTTGCTTTTTTCTGCTTTTAAACAATTTTCCTATGGGGTCAATAAAGTATTTTGATTATTCTTATGATTGTTTTTTTGCAGACACTGCACACATGTATGTCAGGAGTGTAAGAAGGCAGAAAGAGCTGGAACGGAGTCTGTAAAACCTACTGAAACCTGATGAAAAATGAATACAAAATACAATACTGGCATCGACCAAATGTAATGCAAACACTTGTACAGTGACATCAGCAGTCTTATAATAGCGCACAATCTTTTGTTACTTCATTTGTATTGAAAAAGAACTGAAATAAAGCATGGTCCTATAGATCTTGTATTGTTAAATTGTGTGTTTTTTCAGTAATAGACTACATTATTTACATCTTTGTAATGCGAATGATCAATAATGGCCTTCACTTAACATTTGCATTTATGGAATTTGGCAAACACCTATATCCAGTGTGACTTAATTTATCTCATTCATAGGACTGAGCAATTAGGGGGTTAAGGTCCTGCTCAGGGGTCCAGTTTCATGTGGCTGGGATTTTAACTTGGTGTGGCTTTCCAATGCCTATACCACTAAACTACCACCTCCCTGTAAATGTGACTAAACGTAAATGTATAGTTGCAGAAAACCCTCAGAAAGACCTACATTAAATATGTCATGGGTTTATACTGAGACATATGTGATATGCTTGATGATTCTAATGATAAATGCTTGAAAACTGCATTTTCAATATTCCTGTGAGAAATGTGGCCCTCGGATGTCATGGTGCAATGTACAGCAACAGTTGTATATAACAGGAAAATAACTTTCAATGATGTTAAACATGAGAAATATCCATTAGATTTCTTTAGATCTTTTTCCTAAAAAAACAAAAAGCTAAAAGATTCTATTCTTTTCTCACCATTTTCCAGCGAGGTTACATTTCATATTAATGAGAACTTCCATAACTGTTCTAAACCTCGTCTCAGCAAGTTAATAATCTATAAAATGACTGTAGTCTTAGCAGGAAAGTTAATACTTTGACACTTTTTCTCATAGAGCAAAGTGTACAGGCGTTAGAAGAATCTAGAGCACCACTGCATTGCTCTATTTAGGTAGAGAGGAATCTGCAGTTAGAAACTGGATTGTGGGTAATGTAGGGAAACTTACTGGAAATGAATCCAGACTAAAAGATTATGCTAAAAAAAAAAAGGCAACTCAACTGACTGCACTGTTTTAAAATTTGTCATACCAAAATTTGGTGTCTTGACAAAGCCAGTGGTGCATTTTTTTAAATATACGCTTGAAGATCTTTAAAAAAAAAAAAGAAAGATAGAGATAGAGAGAGAACAGAATGACAGACACAGTTACTAGTAAAAAGATGGCTGACAGAGTGGCTCACTTCACTGGAACAGGTTTGGGTTTTCAAGTTCTAGAAAATGCTAAATTGTATTATAGCGCATCTAAAGATGTCCTGTACAATAGAGTGCCTCCAACATTGTGTAACAGTCAGATGGCCTAACACTTTTGGCAATAAAGTGTATGACACAACAGGCCCAAAGACCAATCTGAGTTTGATGAGTCTAGTGTAACTGTTCAGAGTTTTTTTTTTTATACAAGTCAAACACATTTGAGCTCCTCTACTGGGAAAAATGGAATTCTGTTCAGCTAGAAGTGAATCCATGTAAGATTAGAACAAGCGGAGGTACACTCAGCAGTTTGTCAACCTAATACATATGATACATGTAAATCGGTGTTAGCCCATGCTTTTCATACCGAGGCCTTCAATGCTGTCCTACCTGAACCAATCCACCTCTTGATACCATCATTATGACTTCGCAGCTATAGAAAGCATAAATATTATACAAAAACACAGTATAACAAAGTGCTGCATCACAGACGGGTATCTTATGCAGCGAGAATAGAATTAATGCCATGAAGCAATAAACCCAATGAACACAATTCAACAAGTTTGCTTTCACTGCAGCCACAGCTGCACTGCCCATATACATCAGCTCTAGCAGAGGCATTTTTGTGTATTTTCTCAGTGCATTACGGTTTTCCTGGAAATTTGTAATTAATGCAAATGTGTTTGCAAAAGAAAACACTGCGCTCTAAATGGTTCATAAAGTGTTTCGGCCATCCTTTCCTCACAACGTTCAGTTTTTTTCCAAAACTCTGTCTTGTAAATGTCCTTGTAAGTGTATGTGCGACCAAATCAATTTCTTCTCTTCGGTCAGTCGTTGTGGAATTAAAAAACAGCTATCAAATCCTCACAAGTATATTGGAGTTTTTGCAGTCTGCTACAGAAGCGGGTTGAGAGCTCTGACTAGTGCGTTCTCTGACCATCCAATCGAAGGACATGAAAATGGCAACCTAATTGGACGTCTTCTAGAGGGCTCACGTAGCCAAATCCCAATTGTTTAAAGCAACATATATTTGAATCTAACACGGGTCTTCTCTGTTCATTTGTGCTTTCATTCTTTATGACAATACACGATGTGACAGCAGAAATTGGATTGGATAGAAACTCAAACAGAAACTTACATCAGCAGCTCACCCGAGGAAATAATGAATTTTATCAAACTGTTTACTTGGAACATGTTTGGAAAAATGTATAAAACATGAATGTGAGTTGAAAGACGCTTCAACAGACGATTCCGAAAACAGATCGATCTGATGACGTCTCCTCAACGCAGGACAAGAGAGAGATAAAAAAAAGGGAGACTTTATATAGGTGGTAGTTTATTTGTTAAGGCTTTGGGTTACAGATCGGAAGGTCGGGGGTTAAAGCCCTGATTTCACCAAGCTGCTACTCTTGGGGCTCTTGACCTCCTTAACCCTATGTGCTCCAGGGGTTTCTGTATCATGGCTGACTCCTGCTTCGTACCATCACTGGGGTATGCGAGGAAATGTGCTGTAAAGTACATTTCTTTCAGGGCTTAAACAATAAATAAATAAATAAATAAATAAATAAATAAATAAATAAATAAATAAATTTCACTGAAATGTGCACTATTGTGTAGCAGTGATCAGAGACACTATCCTGTCACAAAAAGTGTGTTATTAAACTTTCAACGCAAAGCAAACAGGGTTACTGTTAACTTTCTCCAGCAAAAAATAAAATATACATATTTAGGAGGAAACGGATGCTCACGCCCTACTGTAAACAAAACTGTCATTATCCACCAATCAGCACGCGCGCCTCGTGGATTGACTCGTGCTCCGGCCAATGACATGCGTGCAAAACAAACGCTTCCGGGTAGGCGATATCCAATCGCGTTTCTCCAAAGGCAGGGCTTTCTGCGTTGCACGAGGAAGACGTCCAATAGCCACGATCAGAAGGCGGGGTTTAATTCGGAACCCCAGCGTATGGTAAGTGTGCAGTGGGTGGGCGTAACGTGCGCCTGCGCTTCGGAGATGATTGACGCACTTAAGCACCAATCGCGGAGGGCGCGCGGGCGTGGTCAGGAAAGATGGCGTCCAACCGAATCGTTCGTGGGCGTGGCTGACACGGGCGTGTCCCGCCCCCTGGCCGGTCTGCAGCTTCGCACACAAATACAGTGGAGTGTTTGATAAAAATGCACTCAGATGCGACAAGTAAGTACCATCAGGGGTCTTAATGGTGCAGGTTTCTCGACGTGTCTCGACCCGGGAACACTTGTTGCGCGGGGGAATTGCTTTTGCTGTGTCTTGTGGATGTGTGATTTTTAAAAATATTTTGTTATTCTTTTTTTTTTTAGCGTTTGACGCATTTTTGTGATGTTGAACTCGAGCCCCTGTCATGTCCGAGCGATCATACACATATACAATAACCCGATCATCAGGATCTCTTGTAATTCTTTTTTTTTTAAATGCAAAGGCACGACTTTAGGGGCTGAAATCGAATGCACTGCATGTGTCTGCAATCTGATCAAATCTAGACAATGCACTTGTACAGTCTGATTTTCCCTTAAATACCATGGGAATCTCAGAGCCCCAGTTGTGGTCAGGGCATGACACACACGGTAACATGTGTATTCATTAGATACCAGAAATCGGGCCAGCCTGCTCTGTGTCTGTGTGTCTCTCTCTCTGTGTGTGTGTGTGTGTGTGTGTGTGAGTGTGTATGTACTCAACAATAGAGAGGGAGAAAAATTGTGACGCAGTTGGCTACATTTTGTTATGCCTTTCCCGTGTGTCGTGCAATAAGTGTGTGTATATGTGTGTGTGCATGTGCATGCATGCATGCATATATAGGGTGGTTTTGGTGTGTGTGCAAGCCAACCCAACATCAGCTCCAAAAGACAACCAATGAGTCACCTTTTCGTTGTATCCATCATCCAATGCAAATAATCCATGTGAGATCCTGGGAAAAGGTGTCCCCAATGGTGTCCCCCATGGTGCCCTCTTTGGCCCTCTCATCTTCATCATGTGGACTACGAGCCCCACAAATTGACCCTGCACTCCACACATACTTTCGTAAACTTGTCACAAGTTGTTAAAGGTGTATGTCTTTTTGCTTCAGCGTTAACCCCGTGTCTTGTACTGGTGTGAAATCTTGCCCCGTATCGACCCCTTTGGCCTCCCAAACCGTCCTCTTTTTACTCATTCGGCTTCCATGACGGTGAATGTAAAGGTCAATACAGTGGTTTCTCATCAATAAACCTGAGGACAGGAAGCCATCGCTTCGTTGTCATTCTTTTTTTCTCACAACGACGTGATGATCTTCAGGACATCTGTGGATTTATTGTCATTCTGAATTGTTTTGCTTTTAAACAAGTGCTTGAAAGTGACATCTTTCTCACTACTAAAAAAACACCCTGGAAACTATGTCGAACACCAGGGGAAGGGAAAAAAACATGTATAAACACCAGTGTCAGTAAAAGTTTATTAGTTAAGAAATCCCATTTGGGAGAGTTTGGTGTTGCTTAGACTGCTTGTTCTTGTTTACATTTGCCCCTTGGAAAGTGTGGTTCTATACCCAAGCCTGGTAAAAAAAAAAAAAGGACCCATGTGTGCTTTTTCAAAAAGGAAAATATGACAAAATCTGGGAATCCCAGTTCATTTATTTTTCAGAAGAAATATCATCATTATAACAATCAATATATCATCATCAAAATTACATTTCTTCTAGACGTGTGTAAATGAAGTGTGTATAAAGCCTGGTGTTTAAATGCATGTATTTACATCAAGACCAGAGATATATGTAATGCAAGATATATGCATCCATTCCCCGAGTTGCTAGCTGTGACGACTAGCTAATATAGTGATGGTCAGTTGAAAGACACATGAGAGCTCATTCTGAGAAAAAAACAGGACAGCTGTGCAAACGCTCTTGCTCGTTATTGAATTGTATGTATTTGTTGTGTTATGAATTGGGAATGCTTGTATCGCACTTACTCCACTGATCATTGATAACGCACCGTTAACAGAAGGTTGCATGACTTAATGTTATCTCCTTCCACAACATACTATTCGACTTGTAGCACATCAAACCATGAACCACATACGAATGAAGCTAGAAGGATTTGCTGGTGTGTTGGTGGATGAATGATGTTCGCTAATGTTTTCCTGTCTTGCAGATTTTCAGCTGAACTCCCACTTGTCCACACTGGCCAGCATCCACAAGATCTACGACACATTGCACAAGCTGGTAAATATCCACTTTTCTCGACTTCTACACGTGAAATCTCAAATGCTAAACCAAGTTGATTCGTATGATTGTAGATATTATTTTGTGCTTGATATTGGTCATGGCTAGGATGTAATGCCTGCAAAATGCATGTGTGTATGTATAGATGGTTAGTTAGCTGTTGGAAGAGTATGGATGATCCGTATCTGTCTGTCGGTCTATTTATCTATCTATGTTTAAAATACTTATTTTTGGTATGAATCTTTGTAGCCTTAAGAAGAAAGAGGCTGCCTCTTGATTCTTCTATGTGTGGACACACAAACACACACACACACACACACACACACACACACACTTACCTTGCACAGCAGTATGTTAATGCATTTGACAGGCTCTGCTCCTTTGTATTGTTGGTGAGTATTTACGTTTAACAAAAGCCTTAAGAAAAAAGAGGCTGCCTCTTGATTCTTCTATGTGTGGACACACAAACACACACACACACACACACACACACACACACACTTACCTTGCACAGCAGTATGTTAATGCATTTGACAGGCTCTGCTCCTTTGTATTGTTGGTGAGTATTTACGTTTAACAAAGAGTGCCAGTGTATGATGCAGTTTTTTCCCCCCTTCAGAATCTGACTGAGGACGTTGGCCCAGACACTCACTCTGCAGGTAATGACCTCATCTGTAGTCCATGTATTCAACCCCCTTTACTAAACCCCTGTCTCCTCCAACTGTCTAGAACAGCTTGATCAACATCTCAGAGAACCACTCACTAAGTGTGTGTGTGTGCTGGTTGTTTTCAGCCTGCTGCTCCAAAGCCATGCCCCCAAGGAAAAAGAGGAGGCCCACTGCGGGAGATGACCTGTCTGCGAAGAAGAGTCGCCAGGACAAGTACACTTTACAACTCTATGCCTTTTCCTAATCATCTGTTTATTCACATATTCATCAAGCCCTCTATGTGTCCACTGTGACAGTCCATATACAACCCATCTGTCTGACATCAGTTATCTATTAATTTGCCAATTAGCCATTCACACAGTGGGATACCAGGGGGTCATAATGCTTTATTTTCCAGCTAATCAGTCCTCGCGATTCTCACGATTAAAAATTAACTCTTGAAGTAGGTGAACACAATTTGCAGGTGTTTCTCCACATAGTTTTCTCACATTATAACGCCATTGGTCTTTTATTGCACAGAAATTAAACCTGTAAATAACAAGTACACAAAGATTTTTCTATACTTTTCAGTAATTTCGTCTCTATGAGGTGGTATCAGACAGTTTTGAGACGAGCTCTGTTTACAAGAGTTTAAATTCACATTCAGAATAGTCCTCTTGCACAGCAATACAGAGCTCCCAGTGTTCCTGCCACTTCTGGAATGCGTCCTGGAAGTCTTCTCTCCGGATCTAGGGTAGGTTGGGGCCAGAAGTCAGATCATGTGGATTGTTCTCTGGCTATCATCGTTCAAGGTCTTTCTGATCTCTTGTCGCCTTCCAGTGATGTTCTTACGCTCTTGAAGCGCGCGTGCCGCTCAAAACACCTCGAAGGACTCGCTGAAGCATCGCCGCATGTCAAACGTCTCTGTGGCAGATTTGCCCAGTTTCCGACAGTATTTCAAGTTTGCTCTTTATTCTAACTTGCTGTCCATCATGAAAAAATTGTAAAGCATGTGATCAGAATAGCACCAGTTAGCACCATTAATCTCGAAACTTTTTGATACCATCTTGTATATATGTGACTCTTGATCCCTGGGTCAGTGGATCTGAAGTCTTTCCTGGGAACACTGGGTTTTGAACCATGTATATAATGGAAGTCCATCACAGGGCACATACACATTCAGACACACTGAACTTGGGGGAATGTTAAGCTGCCATGTAGAACTGATTTTTGGAAATTGGAGGAAACCAGGAAACCCACAGATCTACAGGACAAACATGGTAAATGCTACATAAACCTCACCACACCACAGAACCCCAGAACTCTGGAATCAACATTGGTCCTTGCAGCTTCACTACTGCACTGTATGAAAGTTAGATCAATTAAACAAAAAAATATTCTAACTAGTATGTGCTTGATAAAGAGGATGTGGAATCTGGGATTTTGTTTAACCTACTTTCAAGCTAATATCTTCGATGCTGCCATGGAGCTCAGTCTGTTTTATCTATTTGTTCCTAAAGTCGACAGCATAGTCTTTGTAATGTTCAGCAACAACATACTAATTCTCAGTATAAACATAAATGCTTATAAAAAACAATCATCAACATCATCAACAACAATCAACACCTTATGTAAAATTGTACAGAATTTGATTTAAATAAAAACAGTAGTGAATTGTGCTAAATAAATATGAATGTATTAATTAATAAATACAATTCTATAATTAATAAATGATAAATAAATATAATATAGCGCTCTCTCCGATCAGCACGCGGTATCCCGTGTAAAAAACAAACAGCACGTGGCATCAGTGATTCACTTCTAGTGGTCGCGCTCATAATGACAGTGGACCTTCTCAGCCGCTCCAGCAATGGAAGCAACCTGGAAAAACTATTGGTATGGTTTTTGGCCAATAGATCCAACAGTCAACTATAGGCAAAACAATAAACCGGTCGACCTTTAGTAGCTACCTGTCAGAGCTGTTTTAACATTATATATACTAAAGCTCTAAATTTTCGTCGGAGATCAAATGATGAATATGAGATGAATTGCAGCTTTAATTTTTTAAAATCTTATGTGTTTAACTCCTTTGTGGGAATACCACCTAATTTTCACTTTTTTTTTTTTTTGGTCAAACGAATAGGAACTGGTGTCAATTACAGCATCAAGTTTAGGCTCCACTGATATCACTAAACTGGTGTATTTTTGCTTTGTGATGCAGTTCCAGGCATGTACAGTTTCCCTGTATTCTCCCTTTATTGTATTTTATTCAGGAGGTTAAGTGTAGCTTAGTTTGGTTAAGAACTTGGCCAATTTCAAAACCTTTTTCCCCAGCATTAACTTATGGGGTGTTGGCAATATGTTTTGTCTTACTGCATGATGAGGTTCATCTTAATTAAATGAGACGAATTTCTCTGTTGCCATGTTTACAGAGAAATTCTTCTAATTTAATTGAGATAAAGTTCATCTCAATTAAATTAGACAATTTTTTTTTTGTAAACTGGCAACAGACTGTTCTAAAAATTCCTGTGAACTTCTGAATGCATTCTGCTGCTACTACCATCACGAGTGGGCCCTGTTTTTTGCGCTGTCAAAGTTGAACGGTGGCTTGCGAGACCATCACCTCTGCTCTGTGGAGGTTTTTGATGATACCACTGACTTTTTTTTTTCCACACAAAACTCTCACAGTGATTTTTTTGGGTATAAAACCAAACACCACATTGTTTTTCTTGAAAAAGCCTTTCTTAGGATGAAGCCTTAGCCAAGCCTCTTTAAAAATAAATAAATAAATGAAATAATGTTCTTCATTAGTTAGAGAATTTCTTTCTGACCTGGTGATCCATTCAGTAGGACTTAGGTGTGGTGACTGAGCAGGTAATTCCATGATAGATATCACTCCAGCTGACTGTTCGCCCTCTAAATAACACTTACAGAGTTTGGCCATGTGATTTGGGTCATTGTCTTGTTGTTTGGTGAAGTCGGTTCCAATGAGCCACAGTCCAGATGGAATTGCATGGTGTTGGAGTATGGAACTGGTTTTCCTTTCACCCAGAATAAGTCTCAAACCTTCCCCGCTGAAGAAACACCAAACCATTAAGATTCCACTCCCATGTATGACTGTGGGGGTGATACAGTCTGCTAACATCATCTTTCCTGTTTACTGTTGAAGCCATGGACTGGACTAATCTGCACCCTGCACTCAGTGTCACCCATGATACGCTTTCCCTGGAGCACAGAGGGTTAAGAGCCTTGCTTAAGGGCCTAAAGGTGGCAGTTTCGCAGTGCTGGGGCTTGAGGCCCCGATCTTTTGATCAGTAACTCTGGGCCTTAAATGTTAAAAAAATGATAATAATAACAATTAATTGAAAAAAATTCTTTGTTTTCAAGTAAGATTGCAGATAAGTTTTTGTGTGTTTTCAGTGAATATTTTAGCACTTTTTAAATTAATCAATTGTTTTTGAAATTCAGTTGAATTTAGTTCCATTTTATTAGTATAGTGCTTTTAACACTGGGCATTGTCCCAAAGCTTTTCAGAGATAAAGAGTCTGTCTGTCTGTCTGTCTGTCTGTCTGTCTGTCTGTCTGTCTGTCTGTCTGTCTGTCTGTCTATCTATCTATCTATCTATCTATCTATCTATCTATCTATCTATCTATTTATCTATCTATCTATCGATAAAGCATATCTAAATAGATAGTATATAGTGCATTCATTCTAGTGCCATTATTGTTGAAATGTACTGTTCAGTTATAAGAGCTTAAATGTAGAACTTGTTAATGCAACAATACCTCCACGCACTTTAGATTATGCCTGTTTTTTATTGATTAAAATGTTATTTATTAAAATTAACATTTAAGTTTAAGTTACTGATTCAGGCTTAATTTCTTTACCTAATGTAAACTGATTTTAAAATATATGTTCTTGTTTTGCCCTGACGAACAAATAAAAAAAAACTGGAAACACACATGGGTTAATAAATTTTCTTTTTTTGTTTAGTTTAGTTTTAATTAATTTAAACTGTTGTGGTGCTTCACACAATCAGAACACACACATACACATGTTAATACCTTTAAAAAATAATTAAACTTATTCAACTGGATTTGTTACATAACCGTATATCTTCGGGCACAAAAGTAAATTTGTACTGGTTTGTGGAACATCTAGTTGATCTTAAATGTCGCCCAAGGGGCATCCACTCAATGAACTATAAAACTATAAGTAGGTTGTGTAATTATTTTCTTGTGGTAAAGTATAGTGTAAAAACAGTGAACAGAAGTACAGTTGTTTAGATTTTCATGTCAAATGGGGCTGTTTTTTTTTTTTGTGTGTAGGTTTGGTATACCATTTTATTGAGACTTGTTTTATTTTTCAGTGTGTATAGAAGACAGGAGTCGTCACATATCCAGGAAGCTGAAGCTTTCTCCAGTAAGAGATGTCTGGAGTGGTTTTATGAGTATGCAGGTAACTCTTATACAGAGCATGATTTTATTTGAGGATGATGATATTTGTAACTGATGGTCATTTTTATAACACTGTGTAAACATGTACAATATATACATTTGAACATATCTGCATGTTTGTTTCAGGTTGTGATGAAGTGGTTGGACCAGAAGGCATGGAAAAGTTTTGCGAAGATATTGGAGTGGAACCAGAGAATGTAAAGCACTGCAAATTCTAGTTTTGTGAATGCTAGTTTAACTTTTAAAGTTCATTTAATAATGTAATTGTGTGGGAAGAGTGGCATGGATTCATTTATCTGCCTTATAGTAAAATTGTGTGTAAAAGTGTATGTTAGCTAATCCAAAAAATGCATTTGTAATGTAAAATGCCATAAAAGGCCTAACACATAAATCTGAAATAACAAGTAAACAGCAGAAAAGCTTTTCTCAGAAGTAGAAATAAAGTTAGACCTGCGTCTATGCTAATTGCAATTATACCAGCGAGGTCAAAAGATTATATATATATATGTATATATATATATATAGAGAGAGAGAGAGATAATCTTGTGGAACCTGCAAAATCTTCACTGAAAAAAACCCACCTTAAATTGGTGTCAGAATACTATTGCAATTAAAGAGCTGGATATTTCCCAGAAGACGAAATAATAAACTTACAAAAGTTCAAAAGTATGCACCCCCCTCCGACCCCCCTCTTAATGTATGTTGTGACTTTAACTGTATATTATATACCAGTGTAACAGCAGAAAGGCCAAAACCTGGAACCAAATTATTAAAAAGAATTATTGAATAGATGAATTAGATGGTATGATTAGAAGAAGATTTTTGACATAAGTAGGCAGAAAAATGATGTAATATGTATACTATATTTACTGATTTACTCTGATGTGGTTCAGAAAATGTCATAGTTACACCAGGGATGTTGAAGATATGGCTCACTGCAGCTTGACTGATGCCAGATCGGTCACTTATCAATCGCTAACTGCTGGCAGTTTTTTTTTTTCTTGTTTAAGGATTCATGTTGGCTTGCATGCTTGATTTCATATTTAATAAAGAGTGGAGCTAGATATTTATTAATATTTGTAATCTATAATCTAATATATAAATGTGCAGTAACACATTGATATTTATGACTTCAAGATGTACAATCATTGTCACATGCTTAAATTTACACACAGGAGCACAAGTAATATTTTATACAATGGCCAGATGTTTATGAAAATCAGTTCTCTTGATTAAAGGCTCGTACAATGATTTATGAGTAAATCTTTTTGTATCCGGCTTCACAAATGAGGCCCTGTGTAAACTGTGCAAGGTGTGTGTGTGTGTGTGTTTGTGTGTGTGTGTGTGTGTGTGCACAGGTGGTGATGCTGGTATTGGCCTGGAAACTGAATGCTCAGAGTATGGGTTACTTCACCCTGCAAGAGTGGCTTAAAGGAATGGGTTCACTTCAGTAAGTCTTTTAAGTGTTACCCAACTGCTGTATAACCAATGACACCCATAGCCTAAATGTAATCAGATAATTGTTTTAGTGTTCACTAGGGCTGGGCGATGGGAGTAAATTATATGTAGAGGTCGACCAATTAATTGGTTTTGCTGATTAATCAGCAAAGGTTACTGAAACTCAGCTATCCACTTAAAATCTATACTTTATAGTTTTTCCGGGTTGCATTGTACAGCATGAGAGCAGCTTCTAGAGGTGAATCACTGACACCACGTGCTGTTTATCTGTAGTGTCTTTTTTTTTTTTTTCCTTCTCCGTATTCATTTTTTATGTAACTCTTTATTTATTTGGAATATTACTTTTGTTTCAGTCTGAATGCATGTCTTTTATTTTCCTTAATATTTATGAATATAATTAATATTTCTTTTTATGATTTAGTAATGTTTTCAAATGAAGTTCACTACTATTTTACATGGATTGTTTGTTTGGTTTTTTTATTCAGTAACTATCAGTAAAATCAACTATTGTTTAGTCTAATGATATGCATTCAGAACTGTGATACAATACTATAATGAAACACTTTTTGTCTGTGATTTTATAACTCACTGTACATTATTGACATTTTGATGCTCATTAACAAATCGAACATTAAATATATTCCAATTGTTTTATTTTCCTTATTTTTTTTCATGAATATTTTTGACGTAAATGCTGGACAAAAGCTTTGAACTTTCAGTACCATTTCAGTAGCTGTATGTTTTTTTTATTCCGAAATACAATAAGTCTTTAAATAAGGGGTTCCCATTATTATTTATTTTCTGTAAATCTAATCACTGACCAACCTGCATTAAAAAAATCTAGAAAGGACTACTGTAACATGTGAACAAATTTAAAGAACATGGTATGAATTGTTTTGTACATCTGTAGGATTCAAAAGCAAAATTCACTAGACGGTACCTCAGAACCATTGCGTTGTTTTTTCAAGTCGGACTGTAAAATGTTTATCAATTGAATACACTGTTATTTGTCTCTCTGTGCTTTGTCTCAGATCGAAAACTTAAATCTAGAAAATCCAGAGGCTGGTAAATTATACAGAGCTTCCAGTAGGTTTGAAGACAAAATATAAGTAAAATTTTGAAAATGGAAACACCAACTGTAATATCAAACCCCAATTAGTGTTATTAATCAATAACCATCTAAAGTAGTGCATTTGTTTGTTTTAGAGGAGAGAGATAGATTGGGGAATTTCTTTTGCTTTCCATTTTCTAGCTGGTTGACTACTACTATAGTGTAATAGGGATAGTGGAAAAAATACTACAGTAGCATGTGTTTATGTAAATCCAACACTTCTAAATGTGACTACCAGTAACATTTCTAAATATTAGCACCAATTTGAGATATTTCTAATTGGTATTTATTTGTAAAATTATATAAATAAATAAAGACCATAAAAGATATGTTATTGTTTCAAGTTTCTTTAGTCACGATATTTAAAAATCAAGCTAGTGTTCTAGAACCACTGATATACTTCTTTTCACATATTTTTAATTTATCACGCACTCGCTGTTCAGTCAAAGAAAGTAAGCACCTCTGAGATAATTTGACTCGCCTAATGCCTCAAACTTGCTCAATTGCACAATTTTGTCTTGGGCAATGGGTTTTCCTGCAAAAAACAAAACAAACAACTACTGCACTGCTGCAAGTACTCGGCTGTCTTACAACACATATTTCATTCATCTCTTTTCTCAGATGTGATTCAACTGAAAAACTCAGGAACTCCCTTGACTACCTGAGGTCTATCCTCAATGATGCCACGAGTTTTAAGCTCATCTACCGATACGCCTTTGACTTTGCCAGGGTGAGTGAATGTGTGTAATATATGTGTGTAATATTGCAAAAGTTTGGAAACATCAAGTGTTTTATGATTTTGGGGTCACATGAATTTTCCTTTTGTTTAAATGCAAAAAAAATTGGTAAAATACAAAAAGTGAATGCCGTTTTTGGCTTTAATAGAAGAACGAGTTTAAGACAAAGAACAGAAAAGTTGGTTTTAGCAGGCTGCCTCACCCCTCACAGTCAAACATGGTGGTGGATGCTTAATGGTTTGGAAAACCGAACCAACATGGCTTCCATTACATCTTCCAACACCATGCAGTTCCATCTGGACTGCGGCGCATTGGAGCTCACGTACAAACAGTCGTCTGGAGTGTTATAAATCATGAAATGAACTGCCCAGTCAATGTACCTAAATCCTATTAAACTACTCTGGGATGAACTGGACCACAAGATCAGAAAGAAATCTCTAACCAGTGACATCTTTGGCAAGTTTTGCAAGAGGCACGGCAAAAGTATTTCAGCTGAAAGTTTGGAGAAACTAAATGTCAGGATGCTGAGAGTGTGTAAAGCTGTTATTCATTCTTATGGAGGATTTTTCAATGAGAATAAAGTGTAAGACCTGGACATTTATGTTTGTTCGGTCAAAGTACATACTTTTTTATTATTGAGTTTGTGTGTAGGTGTTTCCAAGCCTTCGACAGACACTGTAGAGATATGCATGTGTATATATTTTTATAGGTACTGTAGACAGACTACTGTAGAGTTTATAGCTACTTATATTTTCTTATTAATTCAGTCCACCATTGAACAGAGCAGAGGTTCCAGCACTTGTTAAAGACTCAGTAAACAGAAAATTAAGCTGTATTTTATCACAGTTTTGTTTGATTAAAACTCCTGACAGGAGCTCTAATGACTAACACTGTTTCTGTGCCTTTGCAGGAGAAAGATCAGAGGAGTTTAGATTTAAACACTGCCAAGTGCATGCTGGGACTTCTGCTGGGGAAAACCTGGCCACTGTTCCCTGTGTTTAACCAGTTTCTAGAGGTGCCGCTTTCATTCATAATATTAATCACCAGGTTTAATACAAATGACTTGGGATACTGCATCATAACTCGTCTATTCTGTTGGTCATATCTGTTTTTCTTTCTCTTTGATTTCAGCAATCCAAGTATAAAGTAGTAAATAAAGACCAGTGGTGCAATGTTCTAGAGTTCAGTAGGACCATTAACTTGGATCTCAGCAACTATGATGAGGACGGGGCTTGTAAGTACACATGATCCATACATGTCCCTTTCTAGCATCAAGAGATTGCGAGAGCATAAAACTGGAAATGAGGGATGATAGATATATTCTGTCCCATATCACTTACAGTGACACTAACCAATGCGAGTTAAAAAGAGGGCGGATATCTCTTGTGCTCTGATTGTGTTATACTACCCTGGGATCAGGGGTGTACGATTATAAATATCATCGATGATAATATTGTAATGGATTTGCGATTGGACATAATCGAGTATATCGGGGGGAAAAAAAACACACCTACAGAGTGCACGCATACATAATGTGATGAAGAGTCGTGCGCTGTGGCATTTATTTCATCTAATAAAATATGTTTTATTAAACAAAATAATTACGCTTGAAAAATTCCAGGAAATTTCAAGACTGGAAACTCTACATGGGAATTATGGGGAAAATATAGGAATTAACAGGAATATATGAACTTAATTGGGATTTAAATATGAAAAATACAAGAAGTCAGCTGTCTACGGTAGTCTTTAATGTTCCAGCACAATAACACACACTCAGTAAAATACGGTCAAATTATTGTTCTCGATAAAATCCAAAGTCCTACATGGGATGTAGCATGAGCGTCACACATATTGTAGAAATCCATAGTTTGTAGCTGTGGTACTGTATGATAGGGAGAGAATCTGACCAAGTTGGGGAAAAAACTAGGGGTAAAAGTGTTCGAGATATTGCTTTAGTAATACTGTTTTGTATTTCAGGGCCAGTTTTGTTGGATGAGTTTGTGGAGTGGTACAAAGACCGAGAGATGTCATAGCGACAACCGTCATGGCCTCTACCATCACCAATAACTAGAAAGTATTCTGCAACAGTCACCCTGGCATCAGTGAACGAAATGACTTAGAAATGGTCCTTACAAATGAAACCTAACCGGACCAGGTGGGGCAAACTGTAGGCATCCTACCACTGAATTTGTGTGTGTGTGTGTGAGAATGTGTGTGAGAGAAAATGAGAGTGTGAGTGGGGGAAAAAGTGTCAGCGTTCCATCGTGTAACATTCACACCTTGCCCTTCTCTAAAGGGTTATATGTGAGCGTCATCACTGATGATAAATAGCTAAAACAGCAGCTCAAGCCCCAAATTTTCACCTGATGTCCAGACCAACCTGCAAAGCATCATGGGAAAGCACATGACCAAGCTCAGTGTCGCTCCCTGCCACCCTACTGTGACATGTCCTAACTGTGAATGTGTGAATGGCTGTTTAAGAGGGGGCGGGGTTTAAATGTGATATTCCACATAGTAGTCATAGGGTCTCATTTACAATACAAACTCATACCAAAACCATTTATCAATAATGATTTGAGTTGAAATATGTACTGCTGCTGATTATGATCTGCAGTTCAGTGACCAAACTTTAGATCCTGACCTGTTACATTACATTAAGACATGAAGTCTCACTTGCTACATGTTGAAAAGGCTTTGCAAGTGAAATATTAAGACCTTCCTTTGAAGAACCTAATGGACAAAGTGGACATGGGCGTTTTATAAACTGTGAACTAAAGATGATAAAAAACAGTACTAAATCAACCCTTCTTTCTGAAGTTCTCATTGCTGTTTCAATGCAGATAAACATCAACTGCTAAGATTCCACAGGGTAATTATATATATATATATATATATA